>OMLM01001709.1:0-11389 GCA_900302695.1 Helostoma temminkii | reverse complement strand
TGCATCTATATAATGAAAGGACCATTATGCATCATTTAAAGAGTCCTTATTTCAAGGTTCTCATTTCATCCTAAGCATGAAAAAACATTTATCTATTTGATGCTCAGTTATATAACAAGAGGCTTGAGCCAAGCAACATGATTGTGTTCCAACTATACTGAAAATTCCCATACAGCAGCAAGTTGGGCTTGACATACAGCATGAAATACACTGATAGCTATACTCACTATGTAGCCTTTTTGAACACAGCCATTCTGCATTCCCCAACTGTATTCAACATCATCATAAGTATACAATACTGTGCCACCCCACCTTACCTATAGAACTGGTCTATAACTTGTTCTTTTATTACACAAACTAAATAGCCCTATGTTATTCGTCTTATTTGCACATCGTCATGTAATTTCTGTCTGTACATGGTCGTGCATTTACAATTCTTCTTCGCTCTCTGTATCGCGCCCCCCCAAAGGCTGTAAACCTAGGGGAAACATTGTACCCATTTTAGTCAGTTTTGCCTACTCTGATATGCTCAACATCATCAAGTATACAATACACAATGCAATCTTACACAAAGGCACTGCATAGAATATTAACTAGTACAATACAACAACTTCATTTGTGTCAAGAGGTGCGTGATTCATTAAAATGTTATTTGTTCTGTTTTTATTGTTTCTGTTGTACCGAACTGCATTGTATTGTGTGCAGCTCCTATTTCCCTTTAGTTAGCAGCACTGCGATAATTCCCCATGTATGTGTAAAAGAATAAGTGAACATCACAGTCTGCACAAAATTATGTGTAACATGTAAAGATGTAATAATCAGAGGAGTACTGATCAAACACAAGCAGAAGTTAATTAATAATTCAAAAAATGCTAAATATTATCTTTGATTATGAAGATTACCGCTTTTCTTTGCAGTGTTGTGGTAATTGAAATATTTTTTGACTGCCGGTCTAAAAAAAAACAAGACAAAACAAACTAATCAGGTGATATGATTAATTAATATTATTGTAAAATCTGTGTTTTACAATACACACTCTTAAAGCCGTTTAAAGCTGCATAAAAGCAGTGGCATGCATCAGTAGAATGAAAACACCATTGTGGTGTAACAGGCACCAACATACCAGGAAGTAGCAGAGGTGAGCACTGTGGAATGTATTCTAGGCATTATCTATTTCTATTTCATTAGGTTAAACTTATTATGTTAAACTATCAGTGCCTAAGGGATATTAGTGTTTGCACTATAAACTATGACAAAGACACAGTTTAAATTATGAGCACAACATCCTAGTAGTATATCAGTGTGACAGCAGGGATTATTAGTGCGGCTGACATGCATGTACTGTATATATTTGACTTGTTTACAAAGCAGCCTGAGCCAAACACCTCAATGTCATTTTCAGAAGGACATTACTGACTCACAATATTACCATGCATTAGTCAGACACCATGTTGGGATCTGCCCATTCAAGTCATGTTCACAAAGAAGCTCATTTGAAGTAACAGCAAATTAATCTCTTTTAATGTTCCACTCACAACCACGGCAGTTATCTGACAGAACCAAGCTGAAGCAGTGTGTGTCCACTCGACACTCGGCCTTCTCACTGTGCCACACACACACACACACACGACTTTCTCACAGCACTGCCTTCGCATTTAATATGACATTCGCATATTTTGCTTTCTCAGTAAATCATTTCGTGTTGGATGACACATTTATGAATCTCTCTGATACTATGTAGCAGGACAAGTTTGGAAAAATACTAGGAGGTGGAGCATGAAGAAATCATGGCGCGTTCATGTGTAGAAGAGCTAATTCAAAATCTTGCCAAAAAATAAATCAATGCAGATTTCCATTTTCTGATTGTGAGCAGCCAAAATTAAAAAAAGTGCACTAGGTTATGGAATCAATTAAGCTGCAATGCTGAATATTCACTTCCTTTTTCAGCTGTGATATTTTTTTCCTCTCTGTCCTATTTGTAATCTGGCAACTTTTTACCTAAATCACCTTTTCTCATATCCACCTGTACTGACAAGTAGCTGATCCTGGAAAAAAAAAAGACATTTTCATTCATCGTGTTTTTTTTTAAACATGGTGACATGTGAATGGATTAGAGCAATGTGTGTCCTGCTGTGTCTGCCTGTTGGAGGCGATAAGCGCTGCATGATCTCCACCACAGGGGCGCTAGCACTTCACTGAAAAATAAATGTTACTGACAAAAATACAACAGCACCTGAGCACCCTTGGCTTACTGATGTGATTTTTCTGTTGTGCTACAATCACACTGGAAGATTGGAGCTAAAGTGATGCTTCTATATGAACTCTCAATGTGCCCTGTGGGAAACTGAAGAGTCCTGATTCATCAGTTTGCATTAGATTTAATTTCAATGTAGTAAACGGACACTAGAACAGATATTTTTGTGCTTTCGAGAGCTGAAGTGAAACAGGAAACATCCAACTCCGGTTCAGAATGATGTCACATAACTTCCTTTCTGTCTTTCTGAAATTCTACTACATACTACGTTTCTTAAAATGTTATAAAACAGTGATCACCTCTGTGGCTCTTTTACGATTTTTTGAAACCCTCTGAGCACACAAATACCAGGGTTAAGCATAACACGCAAGGAAGCAAACACCAAATCTGCCACAGAGATGAGAAAAGTGTGGGATAATAATAATTTCAGGAGACCTACTTGGAGAAGTTGACAGGAAAAGCTGAGGAGGAGGATGGAGCAGAGGAGAGAACATCGTTGCCCCTCTGCATTCTGGACCACTCTCCATGCCTGCCATCCCTAGCCCAGCTATCAGCCACGGGAGGAAGGTTTGAGTACATGCCAAAAGGTTTCTGGTCTTGTAGGTCCACTATGGAGGATGAACTGGCTCTGTAGTGGTAACCAGGTCCGGCACCAACACCCATAGTTGAGGACATGGAGTCTCCTCCTTGGAGAGTACTCATGTTGCCCTGGAGGCACTGCGTCTGGCAGAAACCAGCACTGTCCTTCTCCTGTTTGACCACGCCAGGAGTGCGGATGTGAATGAAAGAGTCGTCTGGATCTTTCTCTTCCTTGATCATAACACTGGAGAGAAGCGATGGAGGCTGCTGATGTTGATGGTGAAGCTGATGTTGCTGGTGTTGTAGTAGATGCTGCTGCTGCTGCTGCTGCTGCTGCTGCTGCTGCTGCTGCTGCTGCTGCTGCTGCTGCTGGTGATGAAGATGGTGCATTGTGTGGTGCTGCTGTTCCGTGCCGTTCACACTGGTACAGTTTCCTCCGTTACCAACGAGAGGCTTTGTTTCCTTCGGCAAGCTGCTGTCAGGACCACTAACTCTGCTTGTGTCATGTAGAATGGTATCCAAGTGTGCCACTTCTGAATCCAGCTCAAAATCACTAATTTCTGGCAGAGAGCTAGAAAGGTCCAGATCTTGCCAGATCTCCGTGTCGTCCATTAGACGACTGCTGTTGCCATCCAAATCACACGGACCGGTGCCTGGGTGTCCACTGTAAGTTCCCTTATTCACAGAAAAGTTCCCCTCCTGCTTGATCTGCTGGGGGAAAAGGTCAGGCAGAGGAAGGTTGCCAAGGACGGAGCTCTCTGACGTGTTGATGACAGAAGTGGACAAAGGGTCGAGATCAGAAAATGACAAATTGTCCTCCAAGTTGAATAGACCAATATCCTGGTGCTGTTTCTGTATTCTGATGGGTTTACCCTCCTTCATGTCTGGCCCCTCACACAGGGCATGTTGCTGCGGGGGCTCAAAGAGGCCTCCAAACTCCCCTTGTTCTTTGATTCCACCCCGTCCATTTGGGGCCACTGAAGGCTGGGTCAGGGACCCAGTGCCGGGCAGGTGCATTGCTGACTGGAGCAGTGAACCAGCTGTGTCACCTGTATCTCTGCCTACTGCGGCTGCTGTCTCCCCAAATGTCAGGCTGTCTTCTCGATTACCGTTGCGCTTCAGTCCACCCTGATCCATTTCTTTATCCTAACAGGACAGTGGGTGAGGTCACAGCACACACACGCAGTGAGAGAGAGAAAAGACAAGGTTGATTTAAGATGAAGCTCACCCAGAAGACAAAAATTGAAAGCTTGCTAAATATTGATCTTTCACAATAATTGGTCTCTTGAAATATCTGGATTGAAAATGGTGCAGTTTAACAGCACCGTCAGTGCACGGTCTCCTGTCTACTACCTACACCCTTATGATCTTTGTTTTTATTTATTAAGAAATTACAGTAGCTCTCTGCTCCTTTCACACCCGCAGCATTACAACATAAATAACAAATATATTCATGTTATTTCTGTCAACTCTTTCTTTTCAAAGTCATGAAGTGCAAGACCTGCCCAGACATAACTTGTGTTAGAGGCAGTGCCAGGGACAGTAAGCATGTGTGCAGCAACATTCATTTGTCTAAACACCTTAGCTCACCGTGGGCGTCTGGGCATCTGCAGCAGTCACAATTCACTATCTGAATTTCAGGGACAAAGCAAATGAACAGTTCAGGAACACCTTACATTTTTAAAATAGGCAAATAAAAAAAAAAAACTAAACGCAACGTGTGCAAATGAAACCTTGCCCGCTTAAGAGTGCTGCAGCTCGCTCGCTTATCTGTTGATCATTAACTGCAACAGCTGCCACATCTGGAGGGGCAGAACGAAAACCTCAAAATCAGTGCCACAAATCCACGGTGGCAAACAAATCCACGTCGTGCAGCGCAGGTTGAACTTTGTAAACGCAGATAAAACCGTTTTCCTGGGATTTGATTCATGCTAGTCGTGGGCTCTATTTTAGGTGTTTAGCCCCCGAGCTGCGAGGACACACATCCTAGAAGACCTGACTCCATACAGCATAAATATAAAGCTCTACGAGCAGCTGTTTACAGACCTGACTGTGCACATACTGCCTGCACTGTGCTGCCTATAATCCATGGACCTCTATGGGATCCCCTGACGCCCTCGGTGATTTCTCAGCAAATGACTGTTTTTTGACATAATATTTTTATCGCACTCTCCGGTGGATTATTGGAAACCTTTTCATTTTGGTCGTTCACAAGGTTTCACCACTTTCCTCCGCCCACACCACAGTACAGACTGCTCTTAGCGCAATGAGCCACTGCATTTAGACCATATGACACAAAACATTACCAAATTGAAAGAACTGAAGATAAAAACGGTCTTTGTGCATTAAATTTTATAATTAAGTAAGTTTGGGGTTTCCATTCTGTACTTACTCTACCGAGTAGCACAAGACAGCATAGAATTAGTGCAACCTGTTGGCTGCCACTGGAAACTGCACTGATCATAAGCCTTTACAGGAGTCGGAGAGCGATAAGCTGCGGCTTCGTTGAAGTTTGTGCAACACTTTATCTTCTATACATCGAAACGGTTTTTCCGAGCGCCGGTGGCGATGTCGCCAATCGTCGACGGTGCAGCGCTGACAGTTCGGCTGGAGCGCAGCGTCGGGGACTATTCACCGTCGGCCTAGCTCGGCGAAACAACCAGTTTATACCCCTCTCTCCCTCTTTCTCTCTCTCAGCATTTCTGCAGCGATATAAATAGAAATGGTTGAAATTGGTCCGTACCTGTGGCGTAAAAAGAATGCGCTCCACTGGTTAGGTCATCTCCAGTAAGTCCCAGTTGGAAAAACATCTGAGAAATAGCGCAATGTCCACTCAGTCAGCCTTTGCAATAGTAGCCCTTCCTTCAAGTAGCGCTGCGTGGTGAAATGTCAGCTGGATTTGACGCTGCGTCTCTCCCCGTGCGGCAGAAAAAAATGTTATCGGCAATATGAACTGTTTTATAACTAGAGTCAACAACGTCGCTGACCTAGCTGGAGCAGGCGATCCGCAGTGTGCGCCGTTTCGCCGATCTGTGTTAATAACTTGCCGGTAGCGAGGAAAAAGTGGTCGATCGGTCACTTGCTCGCAGTCTCAGGATAAATCCACAACGAAACGACGGATCTGCAGCGCAATATCCTGCTGCTGCGCCATTAAACCAATGAGTACATAAAGTTATATAATTCAGCCTTGGTGCCCTGGCGCACTCAACTGCAAACTCAGGGAGGGCAGGGCGGACAGTTAGTGAAACGGTGTCAAGCAAACTGGAACGAGAGCAGTACTTCCGCTTTATCCTTTCAGAATAAATTAAGATCGGTTGTTCTTACAGTCGTTAAAAAGGTGACAGGATTATCCTACAGATTGGAAAGTGAACTTTAAATCATACTTGTGCGCAATTATTGCCACGCCCGTCAAGTTAAACCTTTTTTTAATTATCTAGGTTTTTCCAAATTGACAAATGTTTGTTTTATTTTAAAGCAGACTAACTCAGGTTCCTGTCACTCGTCCGTCTGTGGCACCTTGACGCAGCTGTTAGTTTGACACTTGCCGGTAAACGCCCCTTTCCCTGCTGAAACTACTGGGGAATCTGTCAAAACCTGTCTCCGTCAGCCGCTGCTAACCTTCAAGCATGGTGGGATTGTGCACTACAGCCTCTGCGAGACCAAACCAAGCCTGGTTACTATGAATTTATTTATATTAAGTTCCCAAAGTTCCAGTTCCCTATGAGGTAATTTTAGAGATTCGGGTTCCTGAGTAAAGATCGGGAACTTTGGTGACATAATCCAACCACGATTAGGCTTTTAGAAGAATGTGTTCCACAGAGGTGGAGTCCTGAAATTATTTTTTTTAGTTTCAAGTTCAATTGAGTTTGTTTATATAGTGTCCTCACATTCATTTAATGTATAGAAAACCCAGCAAATCCCAATTAAGCAAGAACATGGCGACATTGAAGATGAAAAATTTCCTTTAATGAAAAAAGGAGCTGAGGGTGGGCGGCCACTTGCCTGGACTGGTTGGGTTGAGTGGAAAGTGGAGCTAGCACAGAAGAACAGACAACAAAAGAAGAAGAACAACAACAACAACAAGCAGCACACACTAGAGACCTACATCTCTGAGGCCAGGATACCAGCATGAAGGGTACAGATGAAGAGAGACAGAGAGGAAGCACAACTGCAGAAGAGAGAAGACAGAATTTATGAAATGCAGTGGTGGCATATGAGATGGAGAGAAGTATGAAGGGAGTGTGCACCAGCAGTCTCACTCTATAGCAGCATAACTACAAGATGGTTCAGAGTCACCTGGTGGCTTGATAGACCCAATCTATACTAAAACAGGCTGCTGATAGGGCACCACAGCTACTAAATGTAACCAAGAAATATGAGACCAGTTTGTTTTTGAAACCTCATACATTCAGATCTATTCATCCAGGGTTCCTGCTAGGCAAATTGCACTTAAGGCATTCAGATCAGCTGCGGCAGCTGGTAAAGGACTCCCAACACAGCGAGTATAGAAATAGACCACTTTATGTAAATTTCAGAAACAACAACAATCTCCAAACAAACGTCCCCTAAGCGCAGCGGAGCGTTTTACCAAACCAGAGAGTGAGGGGTCAAATAGCATTCTGGGAGCTTTCAGCCTAAACCTGACTCCGAATGGTTTACAACCCTCTACATGGATGGTGATGGAATCTCTGCCTGAAAGGCCTCCGAGTGAGAATATTTGTGTTTTTGGATGAGATAAAGTGGAGTAGACAACCAGTCACCTTCCACATGTCAAAATGACACAGAGCTAAGTGATTATTATAGAGCTCATCAGTAAAGACTATTTATGTTCTACTTAATGCAAATCTGGTTTTTCAAGTCTAATTAACTTTATATTATCCAAAAACTGAGCACAATGTACTTAATATGGCTACACAGGCATATGTAGGTGTAGTAGTGTAGACAGTGACCTTAGTTGTCCTGTATTTAAACAAGTGCACAGGAGAAAGTGATGACACTTCAGCACTTTGGTACATTCTATGGGTAATATAGAAACTAAAAACAAAAGGTAAAAGTTAAAACAGCAAAACAATTTGTTAAAAAATTAATGACAATATATAATAACAAATAACCTCACAACACAACATACAGCATAGAAAAACTAGACATACACCTCATATAAACACTAATTTTAGATTTGTAATCAGCTAAGAGCTAACCTTTAAGAACAGTTAAATAAATAAACATTTCTAGAAAATCATGTTTTAATAAAAATAAATTTAAAGGGGCTACTTGAGTACTACACAAACTCATGACCTCCTGAGTTATTAAAATACTAATATGCAATTCTGTTGATCACTTCCTCCAAACAAGGCCTCAGAAAATAATTTTTCTGATGGCACTTTACTGGAACAGAATAAGGATCAATTTGAGTTATGAGTTCAGCGGAGTCAGCTCAGGGTGAAGAGGAAGATGAAGTGAGGAGAGGAAGGAAAGTGGACAGTCCAGGGTGGGGAGGCAGGCGCAGACACCCATGCTGTTCCATCTGCAAGACAAGAAACGAGGATGAGCAGACGTAAAACCAACAACTAGAAGAAGAAGAACGGAAAGGGAAAAGGGGAGGGCGGGTGCAGGTGTGGCTCTACATGCAAGTAAATCCATTAGAGAGAGCAGGAGTGTGTCCTGTGCATGCGGATGTCTCATTAACAGCGAGTGTGGCTGGAGAGAGGCTGGAGCTCCCCAGGGCCCGAGAAAACCACACTGTTCTCAAAACATCACAGGGAACACTGCGAGTTTTTAACGCTCGGTAAAAACGGGTGATCCTATTTAACAATTAATAATTAAAAACACTGGACATGTGGTCCTCTATGTGCATGCATGTTGAACTGGAAATTCATGGAAAAGTATGTCACTGTGATTCTGCACTGTAGGTACGACTAGCTTTAGTGAATGTAAATGCTGTATAGGTAACTGCATAAGAAGATACACTAGAAAAACATACACTTGTGTATTCTGTTAGAGGGTAATAGAGGCCAACGTCTGGCTTTCAAATGTTGACCATTGATAATAAAAAATAACCGTGAAATAAACTTTTGCCTCAAGAACGTCTCGTTTTAAGCACAGGTACATGTTGTACACACTCGGCACACACCCACACACATTTGTGTCACTACTTGTGAGGACACTCGTAGACATAGTGCATGTCCTAGCTCCTTATCCTAGCCCCAAACAATCACAACTAAATTTATGCATTTAGCTGTGATTGTTCAAACAAAATCTTATTCTAACCATAACACAAAATCCTAGTTTTAACAGAGAAAAAGCTCTATAAACTCGTGAGGAAAATGTCCTCACAAGCCCAAAATGTCCTCGCAAGAATAGTGTTTGAACAAAAGTTATCCAAATAATGACATAAAAACGTGCACGGACAAACACAGTGCACTGCTGGCAGCCTGTTGTCGTTTCCAAATATCTGACCGAGTTACAGGTAAGAGCTGCGGTTTAAAGGTCATTTCACTCAAATCACAGATATAGTTTCTCATTAAACCCAGTTGTGTCTGGTCATGTGGATCTCGCAACTACTTTACCTGCTAAGGTTTTCAGATATCTAACATCACTCGAATACAATGGAGATGAAAGAAATTGTGTTTGAGGCACTCACAGAGCTAAAAATATCCTTGAAAAACTAAACAGTACTGTAGTTCCTTTTAGTAGGATTAGATTTCAAGTATTACTTAATGACATTGTTTCTTATTGTGAATTGTTTAATGGAAAGTTAAAATAATCTGTCTATTAAGCATTAAACAAAAGTCTAATCTCCTCTATTGGATGTGGAAGAATCAACAGTAGATATCGCTACATTTCTCGTGACAGCACAAATATGGTATTTTGCGGTCTAATAAAGGTCGATGTTTAAGTGAACTTTAATTCCAAGTATTTAATTTCCAGGCTGTCAGGAAGTGAGTGTAGAGATTATGAGGAAAGGCATGTAACAAAGCTTCATTTCTGGACTTGAATCAAGGATGCTACGGTTGGTGAGTGATCCCTGCCCTCAAACAATCCAAGGGGGCACACTTCCAAGACCCTCGATTAACTGGTGTTAATGGAGGTAAATTGAGTAAAAGCGTGCAGACAAGTACATCATGTTAGGGGCTAAAGTCAGATTTGTTTTTACTGCTCCCTTTGCCAAGATCTCTAAACTCGCAGAATGGTTGCTTGCCAAACTTTGTCCAGTGAACAAGCTACTGATGAGTCCACAGGCCTTTTGGCTCAGCTCTAAGTTGTAATTGGGAGCAGGGTTGTGCAGAGTGAGTACTGAGACTCTACCTATTGTCCCTTTTCTTACATAAATGCATATTCTAGGATAAATAAATGCTATACTATTATAAAGTATTATTTTCTAGTATGTTTAGTATTCTTATTTCGTTATTGTTGTTGTTATTTCTATAGTTATTGTAAAGAAATCCTGCTGAGCCCTTGTTTCATGAACAACAGTGGCATATTGTTGTATATTACATGACCTGAGTTTTCTCTTTCTTTCTTTGTTGATAAACGAAGGCATAATTTTTAACATTGGGTGGTAAAGTTTAAAGCATTTTTTATTAATCTTGTTATCTTTTTAAAAAAATCTAAATTTTATGCCTTTATTGTTATTGCACCATGTGAAACAAAATTATGTTTATCTAGTGGACCACGTAAAGTACAAGAGACACTGTCTCACGACTGTACGTAACGTCAGGTTTGCTGGTCAACAAACTAACACCAACACAAAAACAAAAATCCACCAGAGCAAAGCTGCTGCATACATGCGAGTCGCCATCAAACCATCCAATACATGAGGCCGCATCAAGCTTTGTGTTATGTTTATAAGTGGACTAGTGCCCCTTTAATTATACTCACACAAACTAAATAATGCTGTCAAAAAATTATGATCTTTCAGATCAAGGTTCAGCTCAAATAGCAGTGGTGACCTGAATGTTAGAGAAGCAACCTTGTGACGGGAAGGTAACCAGTTCAAGTCTTGGCACAGAAGGGTAACACTTTATAATAAGATTACATTAGTTAGCTTTACTTAATGCAGTATTAAGCATTAACTAAGAGGCAAATACGGTTAACTAATACATCTACTAATCATTTACTAAATGTCAACTAAGGCATTACTTAGTAGCATTACTCAGCCTTGTTCCTCACTTCATGTTGTAGAAAGTGCTAAATGTTAAGTAATACAGGAAGTAACATTAAGTAGCTGTTCAAAAGTCTCCTTAAATATTTACAAGCTATTTGAAGTATTAATTAATATTGGTTGGTAATCATGTTAATCAACATATATGTCTTTTTTTTTCTTGCTAAGATAATAGTTCGTTTACTTAATGCTATTAATTAATTAATTAATTATAAGTCCAAATATAATTAATTATATTTATGTCCAATTATAATTATAAGTAACATTTACTTAAGGGATACATGTTTACCATTTTAAGGGTTGCAAAGAGCCTTAATAAATGCTGCTGTACCCGCAGTAACAAAAACAAACAAATAAACAAAACATGTAAATAATTTAAAAAAAAAAATAAAAAA
>OMLM01001708.1:0-11379 GCA_900302695.1 Helostoma temminkii | reverse complement strand
CACACACACACACACACACACACACACACACACCCTAGGCCCTGTGTCTGTAATTGAAATAAACTGAATGTAAGGTTGTGACCTGGTGGTTCTGGTGATGCAGTATTAACCCAACTCAACCAGAAGATCTGAAGTCTCTGTCACATTATCACTATGTTTCACACATTTTTTCATACAGATTTTCACAAAAACAACTCAACAACTTGTATTTAACTTTTACCTAAAATATAATTGTGTGTTGCACTTAAAGGTGGTGCAACAATAGCACGTTACACAAAATGTGTTACATAGTCACTAGCAGATATGATGTTGTGTTAATCTAACATCAGTTAATCTAACTAACAAATTTGCAGTGTAAACACAAATAATAAGCTTTTCCTTCTGTAAAAATTCAACTTGGTAAAAAAGAAGTAAGAAGTAAAAACAAGTGAAACATCAGTTTCCGGAGCGCAACTGATATTTCTCGGGTCGCCTTACACTCCTCCTCCTTCCTTCTCTCTTCTCTCATTTGTTTTCTCTCAATGCTAATCTAAATTCCTTGTGAACAACTTCCATCAAGCGTCTGATGATCCATGAAGAGCGCCCTCCCTGACGAGATGGCTTCATCACTCCTCCAACACACAAAGATACACGTACACAATACACAATGTATTATGTTCCTGGCATTGGCCTTTGACCTGATCTCCCATAATTCCACTGTGTTTGGATCCCACACGCTCTGGCCTCTGAGCGCCGACCAATAAATCCATTGGCTTTTCACCAACTCAAACCAGAGAGGCACAAGCATAAACAGTTTGTGTGTGTATGTGACTAAGTGTATTTATGTACAACTTTTGATTCCATTTTTCTCTGACTATCTATCCCTATCTGTATTATTTTGCATCTGTGTTTGCCCAAAGTATATCTTATGTACAGTATATGTCAATGTGTTGTGATGGAAGCAAATTCAGCAAACTGTCAGTGTGTGTGGCCATGAACAGGAGTTGTATTTAATTTAGCACTATTACTACGACTCCCTTGACTGCTGTTGGCTTCATGCTCTGTAACACCACAGGGCCTCACAGAGTGGGGAGAAAAGAAGAGAGTGAGGAGAAGTTGGTATTGGAACAGGCAAGCTTTGCTAAGTTCTGAAGCTCAATGGTTATATTAAAACATTTTTATTAGTGTTTTTTTTGAGGGGCGGGGGTCATTTAGCCTACAAAGGTTTGATTTGAAAATCAGTTGTTTGAGAAATAAACTCCACTCTAACAACACTGTATGGTTACTAGTGAAACAATCGGCTGATTACATCAAGTCACCATCAGTTATAATCAAACTTTGAATACACATCATGAAAATATTTGATGTGCTCAGCTTCGTAGGTCTGGATCAAGACCTAAGAAAGCTATACTGTATCTACAGTATTTCTGTGAAATATACACATTTTAATTATGCTCCTTGTCACATTATTAGGATGTGTCTAGGCAGTTAGGCTACAACAGTGCAGTAATATAAAGATATAAACTGATGATATACCAACTTGCAAAGATCCAAATATGTTCCTTGTACATACATTATGCAGATTTGTGCAGAACAAACTATATAATAGTTAAATAGTCAGCAACATAAAATTATGCTCCAATGCAACTCTGTACGTTTGTGTAAATATTCATTTAAAAAACAGCTACAAACGTAATTTACAATATGAACAATGTCTGCAATGTGTTTCAGATCAATTACATTGATTGGTAAAATCTGCTTTTCTTTCAAAAACATGGTGATTTCTAAGTGTGTCCAAACATTGACTGGTGGTGCACAATACAAAAATGTATGTCTGAGCATGACTCTGTGTGTGTGTGTGTGCGCGCGCGTGTGGGCGTTTGCATCTGTTCTATATGAACAGCATGTCTAAACAGGGCCGTGTTTAAGCCTTATAAACACTAAACATAGTGGGCTGTGACCAGCATGCTGCCATGTTGCTTGTGATTAGCAGGTTACAGGAGAGTGATCAGAGAGAGAGCCAGGCGAGCGGAAACCAGAGAATGTGTTTTATGTGGACCTTATTTTAGCAAATACTTCCCAGAATTAGCTCCACCACGGCGAGGCTAATTTCAGACGAAGGGACGTTAACACTAAATATAACGTTGCAAAAATCCAACAGATGTAAAGTCAGAAACTAATAAAATGCACAGACATCTTTGCCAAGTTAGCACATAAACATACGTATCCACCCAAAAGGCGCATACATGTATTGGATGCTTTGCGGGAAACATAGCTGTGCTATATGTGCTGTCTGTAAACTTTTCCTTGAAAAGGCACATAAAAGATGAACATTATGAACACTAACAAGATGCCTGAAATGGCAGCATGTGTAAACAAAATATCAACATTTCTATTTGTGTATTTGGCAGTGCAAGATAAAAGTCCATTTTGACCAAAGCTCTAAGGTGTCTCATTATCAAGTTCAGAGAGCAGATGTCTTTGTACTAACACTTCCTAGCTAACAAAGGTGCTATCTGAGGTGCAGCAAAGGGATCAAAAGAGGTGTAGTCCGAGCAGCCCATTAACGCTGTAAACAACCACAGACATGCACAGAATTTCCCTCTTAGCCTCAGGTCAGTCCTCTTTGTGCTCTTGTTGCCCTGTTGGCCATGTCTGTCAGCAACCTCCCCTACTCACACCAGCACCACTGGCACAGGAGCACATAAGCAGTCAAAATAAAGTTATCAAGACATAAACATCCACACACATAGCATCATCGTGAAGACAGAGAGTGAGGGAAGAGGGGGATGAAAGAGAGGGAGAATATGGAATGAGCTAGTGAGAACTGTTATCTGTGGTCATCAGCTTGAGATAGAAGGTGTTGAAAGGAGAAAGCCCCAAATCCTAGACATCTGTATCTGAAAGAGCAGGAAACACACATTGACACAAGTGAAAGCTAACACCCCGTAACCTACACACCACCACTGAGACCATTAGGGATAAAAAAAAAAATCTGATAAGCACAAGTTGGGGCAGATACAGTGTGTGTTGTAGCAGCTGTCAAAGAGGCACAGAGGTGATGCTGTCCTGTATCTGGATCATTGATCTAAACACACCAACACATAAGTACACTTTCCTAAACTCAAGACAATGACGTATTACAGAGAAAGAGGATGTGTGTGTGTGTGTGTGTAATTCACATCAACTCAGACTGCAACTGGTTTGTATAAAGCCATCAGAGGTTGTGGCAGGAAAAGGCCAAATCAGGTACACATTTTAAAGACAGCAAGGGAAAGAAAGAAGAGGAAATGAAAGGAAAACTAACAAGAGCTGTGTGTCCGTGTGTGAGTGTGTCAGAGGGGTGACAGCATTTTGGCAACACCTCTAGAATTAACACCTTATTATTCACACATACATCATTGTGTGCATGCACGTGTGTGTACATGTGTAAGCCTGCGGTTATAGGACAGATATAGAAGGGAGTGTAATGTGTGCGAGGCAGGTAAAGCATGCACCATTATGCATTAAATAAAAGATCTGTCTACATCTGTTTATGGATCATGACTTTTGTACATAAATATGAAATAAATACAAAAACTAATTTATTGATCTGTGAAACAGCCACAACAAAATTAGCTGGTTTAAGATGTATTTCTGAATACCTGGTGTTTCCTTAAAAAAGCATTTTGATATATTATAATTCTCAAACATATGAGCTATGTTTGACTGTATATACAATGCTAGGGTTGCTTCATATCATCCATTTCAAACGTGCATAACATTCCACATGATGTTTAACTATTTACAGGCAGCTTTATGGCGCATGGTAACAAAAACACAGGAATCATATATAATTTAATAAAACCTTTCCTTCAAGTCATGTGGGGGCACATGCAAAGGGCTAATGCATTCTTTATGGAGCAAAGCAACTGCATGGTTACTGACCAGACCAGGAAGCTGGAGATGGACCGTGGGCTAAACCTTCACACCAAAACTTCCTCTGTGAGCAGACCTCATCACACACACGCAAACGTGTGCACACACCTCTGATTGTACAAACTTCTTTGTGCTATAAACACATTAAAAATTTGTGACAAATTGGTTTCTAAGGAAAGCCTAAAACCAGACAAAAAGTCTGGAAAACAGTTAAAAGGAAAAGAAATGAAGGTGAATACTAAAGTGGCTTTTAGAGCTTTTAGAGTTAAAAAAAAAAAAAGTAAGCAAAACAAAGCGATGCCAAAATTGCTTATTTTTTGCTGGATTGGTAACAACGTTGTAAAAACAATGTGCAAGTAGGGATCAGAGGTTATGATACTGACCTCCTGCCACTTCCTCTCACCCTGAAAGTCGTTCATAACAGCAACTCAACAGCTCCCTCATTCTAAATCCTTTCCTCCCCCTTATCTCCCAGACTGCACTCCTCCCTACCTCCCTCCTTCTACAGTATCTATGTCTTTCCCTCCACCTCACAATCACCCCTCTCTGCTCCTCCAAATTCTACAAGATGTGTGCGTGCCATTTCAACCTTCATACGCAGAGAAGATAAGTGATAAGTGATAAGTGTGCAGTGTGTGTGTGTGTAATTAATGAGCTTGCGGGGGTGAGGACATTCCGTCAGACAGTTGTCTCCATGGGCAATCAGTCGTTACCTTGGAAACATGCAGAAACTAACCAGATTTTCATTAAAACAACACACACACAAACTTGGATGGAGGCAGACCCTCTGCCATCCTCCTTGTTTCAACATTTATCCTATCTCTGACCTTTTAATAACACAAAATCACAGAGACAAATACACACATTTATCTGCTTCATGACTTTCCTCTCACTGATATCAAAGTCCTGTTCACAGGTATAACAACCAGCTTCCAGAATCATTCGTTCTCTTTGTAGTCAGTTGGATATGTCCGGCCGGTGTCCGGTGGGTGAGGCCGCAGTTATTTATGACCTGATGGTTAAATGGAGGGGGGTTGCCAGGCAGCCAGGCCTTATTAGTGAGATTTACAGTGTGCAGGAAAGACTCTCAAAGGGGAAACTATTCTATAAGCACCATCAGCTGTTCATCAGATAACACCTACATCAGTAAGTAGTCCATGAATGAAAACTCATAACATAAAAAAGTAGAGCAGAAATATGGCAAGTTCTCACTGGGTTCAAAATGTGGACTGGAGTAAGCTTCCACTTTCACTCACTTATTTTGCCTTCTCATTAAAGCCATCAGGCCAATACAACACTGATTGAGGTAATATGGGAAAAAAAACACTTGTCCCCTTATAACAAAGCTCTAGTGCTCAGCATGAAACAGTAAGCACACTAAACAGAGCAGGTGGTGGGAAGCCAGTGAGGAATCAGTCATATTCTTGCTGCTGTGTTAGTGCCTCAACCTCAGAAAGATACATATTGGCATCTGAATTTAATCAAGAAGTACCACAAATACTTTCTGAAATACACCAGTTTTCACAGTAACAAATAAGCTAGCTTAGTCGGCATTCTATATTAAAAACTGATACATTATGTCATCATCCATCTCAAGGAGAGTCAGGACAAGTACCATTAAGTGCCATCAGAGTAAATAGAGAACAAAAAAAAGACATCTACACATACAGTAAAAGTCAAAACACTCAGTATGCACAGTCTAATGCCTAATGTTAGTTTCCTTGTTTTATTCCTACTTTGGGCACTCTCATTTCCAGACACATAAATAGCTTTTAATGTGCTGCTGTAAGCTATGTTGCCACTGTCAGACTGAGCCACTTTACAAAGTGTGATTGTTAAAACTGAATGTGTGCTTGTCATATCGCCTGTCACTAAGCGGTAGACCTGCATGCTGTTATCAAGCTCTAAGTACTGGAGAGGGTGAAAAAAGATGAACAGGGTCTCTGTCATGTGTCTCTGTCACGGCCTCAGAGTTCAGGATCAGGTCCGATAGCAGCCAAAAGCATCATTTGTCACTTACTTCTTGCGTAAGTGTCGTCTGACACATAGATAGTAGTGATACAGTCACATGCATGCACCGGTAGTTACAGTTTACCCACACACAAAATATTACAGCTCCAGTCACAGGGTTGCAGATCTTCTAAATGTGTATTGTTTAAATAATAAACTGCATAAATTTACTTATACAAGTATTAATATATAAGTATTAATATGTACATAACATCACACAAGGACTGTGTGTTTAATAGTTATGATCTGTAGTGATCATAACAAGTTGCTGGGAGAAATGGACTAACTAAAAAAGCTCATTTTAATGAATCTGATTAATGTCTTGCAATCTTTTTGGCAGCATGTGTTGGCTTGGCAACAAGAGTTTGACAGAAATACTGCAATAACGTTTCAGTGGTTTCACTGACATCAGACTTCACCGGGACTTCAAGCATTGACAACCATTCAAGTCTTTAGCTGTGATCTTACATGAGGCCACAAAATAGATCTTGTGGAGCACTTTCACTATCATCCATATGCACAAGCTCCTTCCTTCCTCCCAGGCAGTGGTGGTTGTGGGCTGGACGCTCCTGTTGGACAATGTTCCTCAGAAGCCAAAGAGATCGAAGTGATTTCTTAAGTTGTTTTCTTGGCCTCTGCTGTGGCTAGAATGAAAGTATTTTTATGTGAGTTAGTGTGTCTTTGCATGTGTGCGTTTATGTGCATGTTGTGAATACAATGATGGGGTCATCTTTGATTCAGTTCCTCTGCTCCTCTGAGGCTGAGCAAAGAGACAGAAAGGCAGGATGAAAGACCACTGAGAGAAAGACGTGTGTGTGTGTGTGTGTGTGTGTGGGGAGACGTTTGTGTTTGTCCAGACATGTGTGTGTGCGCGGGCTTGAATACAAGTGCTCCATATTTATATGGCAAATGCTCATTTCTGCTCTTTGAAGTGGGAGTATCAGTGTCTTGAGAAAACACTGAGGAAAAGGCAGCTGACTGTGTGTGTGCGTTTGGGGGTGTAAGGGAGAAAAAAGAAAAACATAGCAAGAGGAAGAGATGAAACCACCAATAACTTCATTGTGATAACTAACTTATCACAGAGATCCCTCTTTGCCTTCATCTCCATCTCATCCTCCCTTCATCTTTCTTCTGAGGCTTTCTTTCACTACCTGTCTCATTGCAGCAGAATGATGGGGCTTGGTGACTCTAGCCCTCATAAATTTGATAATGAGTCTCATCATTAATGTGAAACTAACTGCTCCCATCTCCTTGTGCATGTGTGTGTGTGTATTTCTCTTGTCCTCACTCCTCTACTTATTTCCTACAGAGATAAAACTTTAGTGTATTAGAAAGAAAAGACAGGGAACACAGAAATTGCCATGTGGTGTTGCTTTGTATGCTATACCACTACTGCAAAGTCTTTACTACTGTATAAATAATGCTTTGAACATCTGCATTAATGCCTGTTTCTGCACATGTGAATGTAAATCATTCTGCATCTGGGCACACATGTACAAACCCCATTCCTAGTCCCACTGTTTGCCATACACAGATCTAGAAATTACCTTTGTCCATTTAGATATTGATATTTGTACCCATTCTACCATGCATTAGACCTGTCAGTGAGAAGAATAATAAAAAAACACGCAATGTTCTAAAACAGCACTGGAGCAGTTTTCATTCCCCATGATCATTATGCATGGCTGTGGCTTTTCATAGCACACCATTAATCACATCTGTAAACCGCCATTGCTGTGATATTTCAATTATTATTAAACAACTGATAGATAATCAATAATTAATGGTGATCATGTTGAAACAATTTTTATAAACTGTTGGTTAGTCATTCAACTGGCCTGCTAATTTGGTCTGTAAGATGCCATGAATTTTTCATTTATGGTTCCAAGATAATGAATCCTATTACACCACCAAAAGGTTTATACTTGTGGTTTTAAGTATAATATATTAAAAGCTATATATGTTTTCCTCAGAATGAATTCTTTCATCTATCGCTGTGACCAGTTCAAATATTGAATTTGTTCAATGCTCTGGTTTCTGCTGAAAAAAAGGAAAGTCTAACAATGAAACAACTATCTGCCTTTGGCCTTTGTTTAAGCAAGAGTTTACCTAATACCTAATTAAGCGCCTAATACCTAATTAAGTGCCTAATACCTAATTAAGTACTTTTTTAAGGGCCCAGGCTCTTTCTTTGCTGCTGTAACATAAAGTATGACTCTCAAATTTTGACTTCCACCAGATAAAGTCACTCATTTTAATATCTCTTTTATATTTTTAACTGCTTTTATCTTCAGATTCTTGTTACAATCACACTTCTCAAAATATTCTTATTCAAACCCCACACTCTTTGCCCATTGACCTCCACATCATCCAAAAGGGTTGTCAATAAAAAAAGATCTGACAGGAAGTATGTGAGCCCTAAGACACCGATACATATTTTCTGACTTCGGTCCATTATCCAGACTCAAAAAGAAACACAGACACACACACTACAGTACACACAACGTGCCCACCCGTCTTAGTAACTTTAAGATGTCTCATATTAATTTTTAGATGGGGAAAAAAGAGAGTGAGATAGAGTCAGAAGGAGACAGACAGATGGAGATAGAGAAGCGGGGAGCTCGCTCCATCGCCACCATGTCTAAAGGAGCTGGTATCTCCAGATAAAATAATCTGGTTATTCTCAGCAACACTGGGAGGAGACATGCCTTTTAAATGCTTTTGCCTTGTGACTGGGTGATTCTATGTGTATGCTAATTCAAAGAGATCAACAGAGAAAATATTCAGAATATAATGACACATTAACATTACTGTTCTTACTGGAAACAGGATTACGGAAAATCAAGAGGTTGCCATAAAGTGTCATGGTACTGATGAGCATCCTGTGTGTGAGCATAAAAAGTCTTTTTATTAAGATTTTGTATGCTTTATTATGCCCAGAGCTACAGCCTAGATAATACTGTATGTAACTGTATCTACTTTCTCACCATCAGAGCTCACTCAAACGCAGGGAGGACCTGTGGTGTGTCACCGCTGGCTGATACTTTGAACAACAGTCAAAGCATGGTGCACGTTTGGCCTTTCTGACACTTATCATTGGACATTCCTTTCACTTCTGCTCAAATACACTACTACTCACACATTTTCGGGGCTTACTGACTGCATTTAATGAAATTCAGATGACTCAATTTCAAGGCTCAGGACATAAATGAGACCTTGGCTGCAACTGTTACAAAAAGACCAACCAGCAAACTAGAGAGTGACTTATTTCGAGTGCTGAGCCATAGCTTAAGTAACCTCTGTCATTGACAGCAGCGAATAGGTCTATTTCCAACTGTTTTGGTGGCTTTCACTGCCCCACTGCAGATTGTGGGGTTAACGCCAGGAAAATAGTCATAGGTTGAAGTTGTATCCAACCTTATTCAGAGTGCAGAACTTTTGATGAAAAGGGTCAAAGTCTTTAATAGGCTACTTCTGTTGACATAAATCATATATTTTGAAGGTTTTCTTACTGTTTCAATATAAATGGCTGAGAATGGATGAGTCTTGTGAACAATTACAGACTTCTTGATATTATTGGATAGGCTGCTTGTTTTTGTTTTTGTTTCATCTGACATGTCATTTCAGTGCAAATACTAATATTTTTTTTCTGTGTTACACAAATACTCGTCACAGAGATACAAAAAAAGAAGAAAAAAGACGAGAAGGGGAAATGCCGTATGGGTGAAAAAAAAAATAGGTAGTTTGTGATTTTTGCTATTTTATTTTAAAACCAATTAGCTTAGCTCCAAAAGACCAAGACCCTGTGAGACTGTGGGAGGTTTTTGCTCAGTCTTTCATTTCTCTGTGTGCGAGAAAGGGTGTGTGTGGGTGAATATATGAGTGGTTTTATCATCAGATTTCTTAAAATGCTCAAACTTTGACTGCAATGATGTCATAGGCTATTTGTAAAAATCCAACTCACATTGGCAACAACTCACAACAAAACACGCAAGTGCAATAACTACAGTATCATCATTATAATGACAATAATCTCATGTAACTGGCACGGTTTTGGCCGCCACATTCACTGAGGTACTGTAGCTCACACCTGGGTTTCGGGATAAGAGGGAGGGCACGATGTACAGAGGAATTCTGCAACTTTTAATGTGCAGACATAAAAAGGTCAAGCCACTGAGCAAACTGGAGTAGCAGTAAGACTGCTTTTAAAACCGAATGTGGTTGAAGTTAGGATGCCAGTCACTTGAAACACAGCAGAGACATAGTTTCGAGATACAGGGCTGTTTACTAGCTAGATAACCGAACATTATCATTAAATACCTTTGAAAGCAACGTCATGTGTTGGGTAGTGTACTACTGGTCCTGAGCCTGTCCTATCAAACTGATAGGTAGAACTGACTGCTTAACAGGCAAACTACATCCATCAAGTGTCCTCAGGCAAGACAGCAAATGGAGACATGCATTTACTCCCCTGTAAGTTAATAGTGATAACATCTTAGCTGCTTAACTTATAATTTGATAATTTATGGCAAACATCAGTAACTTAAAATATATTTAGCTTTGCACAGAATTTTAGGATTATGCTATCTTCTTTTTTGGTATGGCAGTAGGTAAACAGGAGCAGAATTGAGCATCAGTCATACTGTTCTCTTTTAATTGTGCTGAGATCTATCAATCTATCTACATATCAGTATGTAATAATATACAGAGAACGGTTTTACATTTTTTCCATAAGAGGCTGTTAAGACATGTCATGAACATACAAATTATGTAAGGGTTAAGTGTTCTTTCATGACTATAAAAGTTTAACAAGTGAATCTGCAAGCCGTGTGTGTCACTGTGTGTGTCTGTGTCTCAGAGTCATTTACAGATACCTTGATACACACACAAACACAACACATACTTCATCTTGTTCCCTTTCTCACACACACAGAACCACAAGCCCACACGGGCCTATAAGTGCCTGTCCTTAAGTATTAAAACACACAGAGACCTCCATGATGGATCGGGGGGAGGGAACACCATTCAGCTAAGATCCAAAAGGGGACACAAGGCAAAAACATTTTTAAGGCTGCCCAATAAATTTTTCTCTAAATGTACACTACTGCAGTAATATCGACAAGAATAACAACTACTAACATAATATCCTGCAACATCTGCCGCACAGCAGAGTTCTGCCAGTATCCATCATTTCCTCCTTACTCAATATCAGAAATTATTTATCAGGTTTCACAGGAAGTTCAATAACTGAAAGTAGATTACTGATGGCAAAATTTTGCAACATTAGATTGTGATATTTCATTTTAGTTGAAATGTTATAAAGACAACAACATTGTTTTAAACTGTGCAAGTTAATATGTGGCTTCTAAATTACAATACGTCACATACTCTTTGCAGCTGTAGCCTATAGAGAAGACCATAAGAAAAGATAATAGACACATAAGGCAGAACAGTAAATTATATACTGATATA
>OMLM01001707.1:10617-24458 GCA_900302695.1 Helostoma temminkii | reverse complement strand
GGGGGAAAAGTCAAGAGAGAGAAAACAAAAGAAGAGAGGAAACGGGAACAGTAAAAAGATAGATGCCTGCTATCTCATAAATGCACGGCTCTCCAGCACATGCTGTCAGATGAAAACGTAGAAATTTCTATGGTAATCAGCTTCTATACGTTGCCTCCCTGGCACATGCTACAGTAAATGAGCAGAGATAGTCTCCTATGGGCATTTTCAATTACTCTGCACTATACAGCAGTAGGGGGGATTAATGTGCTTGTTTGAATGCATGCCACACTTAATGGTTTAGCTGGTGTGCCACAGGCCTTGTCTTTTAGCTGTGCTGGTACACATTTATGCTTTGTGCCTCAATCTACTCTCTTACTGTTGCAGAAGGAGCCATTTCTGATTTCACCACTCTCACATTAAGTTACACTGAGGTTAGATTATCACAAATGATAGAATCAATATACATTCTCGAGTCAAACTCCCAAAAGTATGTACTGACTAGTATAAAACAACTATACAACATTTTAAAAGTGATAGTTTAGCGGATAGTTTACCAGGAATGACAGAATATTAAAAAAGGCAATGTAAAAATAAAGCCAGTTTACATAATGATTAATGTAGGTAAATACTCGGATCACATCAGGCTTACAACTGTACAAAGGACTAAAAAGTCCAGCCTAAACATTGTATGAATGAATTAAATAATTTGATATTTTATGACATCACACAGTATAAAAAGAAGGTATACAAAAAAATGTACAAAAGGATATGCATACATTTTGAGTTAGTCTCTTTGTCAGCAGATCGGTTACCTTCTTTACATCTACATGTAGTTACGAGTTATTCTATCAAAAAGTTTACTCATTAAGACAGATGATGGACAGCTGCCCTTTTCCCTTACAGCTATTTGATTAGACTGAGCCGAATCAATAACCAGGTTAGCTATGCATACATGTACACCCATCCACGTAAACACACACACACAGTACCCAAGGCGATTGTATGAATTCTTGAGTACAGTAGTCAGTGGGTGTCTATATTATTTAATTCTGTGCTTTTGCTGCAAGGTAGCACACACACAGACAAGCAGGCTGTGTCTGAGATGCAGCTTGATTAGATTAGGAAGAGCAGCCAGAACAAGGTTCGTCTCTCTCCCATGTTCTCTGTGTACGTTCTGTTCTGTAGGTTTTGTTCTTAACATATGCCTCCAGGCTGTTTATAGCTTTTTAAATACCTGTTTAACAAAGCCAATATTACCACCTTCCGCCTAAAACCAGTTTTAATTAGAACTCCTACTGTGAATTATGATCAAAATTGAGTTCAATCAGAAAAGTTTACAAGTTCCTTGTTCTATTGCGCTCCCTTTTTTGGAAGGATGCTTTTTAGCCAGTTTTCTAATTTAAATTTTCTAGATTTTCAAGGCTTTTTTATACATACAATGATCATGACCGTAGGCTGGAGCAAGTGATGAATGCACAGTTGTTTATTTCTGGTTGCAATAACATGACACTGCTGAATTGCTTATTTCTGACCTGATACATGCAGGTGGGAACAGTAATAATAAATAGTGGGGTATCTGAATTGAGTGTATGTGTCTGCATGTTTCTGTATGTTTTTTATGTATATGTGGGTGTATTTTAGTGTATTTTGCTAAAGATAGGAGACAGCATCACTGAAATGGCTCGTTGCCTGCACAGGTGCATGGCCACAATCACCTGCCAGCTACTTGTGGAGGTGGTGTCCTCGCTCATGACACATGGTGCTGACTCAGATGGATCAGCCTGCCTGCTTTCCCTGCCTCACTGTTTCTGCGTCCTCTATCCTCTGTCCCAGCCCAGCTAAAAGCAACTTCAGCTCAGCACAAAAATGAGCACTGCATGGAGTCTGAAATGCAATCCACTATAGTGCAGGTTTTTGTCATTGCAGTGCTATACATTGTCTTACAGTGTCAGGCATATTTATTCAGAGAACAGTCAAAATAAATAAATGTCAGTGTGAATCCAAGTGAGATCTTAACACAGACTTAACGTGCTTGTTTTATGAAAAGGGAAGACAGTAAGTGAACCAAGGGAGGGCTCTGATGTGAAGGATAAACCTTTTATTTCACGTTTAGTGACAGGCATAATGCAGGCCTCCTATTGGCTGAAATTCTTCCTGTCTTTACTGCTTAGTTTTTACACTTTATGTCTTTATTCTCCATCTAATTTTGCTCACCAGCTACAGAATTGTGGTTGATATTTTGTGAATACCACATACACATTATATAGATATCAACCCCTCTGAAACCTTTAAGCACATTAATGATAAATAAGGATGGAATCCCATGTAGGGGACGAGATGGAGTATCTTTAATCCACTGAATTGTCCGAGCTGAGGGCCTGACAGTGATCACTACTATTCGTCACACACAGGGATTACAATGGGACGGACAGCAATAGATGGCAGACACATCTTGCTGATTTGCTGCAGCTAGAGTAGAATGGTGGCTGGCAAGCTGTTCAAGGAAAGACTAATGTTCAGATGAAGGCACTGTACTGACTAGCATCTGAGAATTGGATAGAGGAATAGGGGTCAGGGGCATCAAGCAAGGGACTGTTCCTTGCACAGAAGTGAAAAAAGGGGAACTGTGATGAGGGCCTGAGAGGCCAGGCCAGGGGGACGGGGACTTGGGCTGTCACGCAGAGCCAGGCCTTCAATTCCAAGGCCCAGTCCCCATGCTCCAGGCTTCAGCCAAACACCTAGGCAGGTGTCCAGCTGATCTTGCACCCCCATAAGGGAGGAACTGCAGAGCACCAGTCACTAGAGCTGCACAAATTGTGTCATCTCCAGAGTCAAGATGCTCACCAATTTTCTGCATGCGTTGGTGCATAGTTGGGATTCAGCCAGTGGACAAATGGCTCCAGTTCCGCCTACAGTTTGGCTGAGTAAAGGACACTGTTGTGTGTGTGTGTGTGTGTGTGTGTGTGTTTATATTGTGTGTGAGAGAAAATGTGAGTATGTATGTATGTATGTAGCACCACAGGTTCTCAGAATCATTGTCATTGAATACATTGAATTTACTGTATTTTGTTAATATGTAATATGGCTTTGTGCTAGACTCAACCGTAGTGTAATACATTTTTTTCCTTTTGAATAAACATCCACAATACACCTGATATTTGACATTTGAACATAAAAAGAGACTAATCCTGTAGTTGACTGTAAACAATAAATTCAAATAAAATGTACTGTATATCCTAACATACTCTTTGGCAATTTGGCCAAATCCTGTCTTCTCCTGACCCCTAACCTAACGCAAGCATGTGCCGATTACCCAAGGACTGTGAGGGAGTGTGTGGGAAAACTTCATAGATCTCACTGAAAGACTGTAACATCACAAAGAGAAAAAAGAAAGGAAGAAAAGTCAAGCCAAAGTTAAATGGAAAAATTGCTTATGTACACATCTCGCACATTCATTTAATATTCTGAGTCACGCAGAGAGAAAAGCGGTGGAGGAGGATAGAAGAATAGAAGAATCCATTTGGTAAAGTAGATGCAGATCGATGAGACTGGAGGCAGGCAGGCCAGAGTGCAACAGAGGAGGGGTGCGTGTGTGTCAGTGAGTATTTGATGTGTCTGTGTGTGCTTGCGTGCAAGAGGCGTCCCAGATTACTTTCTCTGATTGATCCGGCCCAGCATCCGTCTGACCTGCAGGACATTTTAGAGCTCGGAAGAGGCTGGTAGAGGTAAAGAGATGGTGAGAGAGCTATGAAGAAAGGGAGAGGAGAGGAGAAAAATAAAAATCAATAGCGCAGAGAGCATTACAGGGAACTTGACTGGTCGAGAAGCTGAGATAGTAAAGTTGTATTAATCTTCTTGTGTCGCACTGAGTTTCATAGAAACTCAAATTTAGCATCACTTTAGGGACTGAGAGAGGATGTCACTCACTTAATGGTACCAGGTGTAACTGGTTTGTTATAGAAAACTGTTAGTATGTTTTGATGTATTTAGTGTGTGTACTTAACATATGTACATCTGACAATAGATTAGAATTACTGTATTTTAAGAAAACAAACATTTTATATGACATTTTATTAACATAACATTAAGGTGCATAAGGAATTCACAAATAATTTTTGAATCAAAATGCTGAGGCGATATCCAACACGTCAGATGGTTGCATGCTGGCTCCATTTTCTAGCTGCCAGGCGGTGTGTCTATCAGTGGAGAGATCCTGCAGCATACTGTCTACACTGCAGTCTTCTTCAGCTTCCATCTACAGTATCCTGGCCAAGTCATGTTAAACTGATTGTCTAAGCAGTATAAGAGAAGGGGAGGGAACCCTGTACCAGGACAGCAATGTAAAGTGGTTGTTTTATGGTGAAAGCAGCAGAGGTGTGACAAAAGTAAAAAGGACATGAAACTAAGACACTGAACAAATTCTAGATTGTACCATAAGTGACATAGGGTCATGGAGAAGGAGAAAGAGATACTGTATTCTTTGTGCACAATGTGAAAGAATGCCTTGGACAGAAACATATACATACACTACCTGTGCTTTTGTTATTTTCACAAAACACATGTACATACTCTCCATCTTTGCTTTACGCAGAAAAGGCCCTCTAATTTGCCTGGAGTATTTAGACACCAGTGGCTAGGAGCCAAAGGAAACAAGAAGCACTTTTGTGGCATCAAATATTAATGGTCTTATAGAGTGTATTGATTATATAATAAGTTTTCCCAGCATCTGAGCACTGACTGAAATATATTCCCTCAATAATTAAAATTGCATCCGTGAGCGGTTTTTCATCTCAGTGGTTGGTGAATGTAATTGCATTTCACCCTTATTCCACTGTTAGTTCAGATTTTATCAGAACTTTCACACGTGTGTTGACATGATAAATGCAAAGACACTGAGAATATGAAGAAAGCTGGAACTGTGAGTGTGTGTCTGTGTGTGTGTTTTGTCCCTGAGACAATCGAATGGTTGAGCACTAAATATTGAGAACTAAATAGTGTTTTGAAAATGCAGCAACTTAAACGCACTGCTAAAAAATGTTATTTTCCTTTTGCCAATGTTGCCCTATATATTAGCTGTTAAAATTTGTTGGGGACTCATACACATCTGCTTCCTGCTTCTTACATCTCTTTCACCACATTTGCACATGCTGCGATAATGCTGCACTGTCTGCTTGCTGCGGCACACCATCCACTTCAGCTCTGACATAGTATGCAATATGACAGGATGGGTGTTTTTGATGTTTCACCTTTGCCTAACATTTCCTTTTTTCAGGATAGCTTTTCAAGTTCACATTAAATGCATCGTACAGTTTGACTTATCATTGGGGCCATACTGGCACTGTCCACTCTTTCCAGTTGTTATAGATACACCTTACTCGATTTGGCCCACCTGCACGAAGATGACCTAATGCGGCTAAAAGCTGGAAAGTGCAACTGCATAGAAGATGTGAACTTTAAACAAAAAACATAATGCTTCTTCTTCTTACCATTTTGTCGCAGTCAGAGTTACACTGCATATTTTACACAATAATTATTCAACAGGAACTTTTTGGTCTTCACCAGGCTAAAACAAAGGTGGCTCTCAAGTTGATATTTCTATATGATATCCCCAAAATATCTTCATATTCACTAATAGCTGTCAGCAAGTAGATATATGCCTTGTCCTTCTATTCTGTGACCTCTCTGCCCTCAGAATCTTCTTTTTCCATTTCAATCTGACAGTTCACTCTCATTTAAACCTCCATTATGCATCCCTGCCTAAGTTTACAAGACGCATTGACAACAGAACATGTACAGACTCTCTCCTCCCCCACCTCTCTCCCTTTCTTTGAGGTATTGGATGTGTCTTCCCCATTATTCAGCCCTTGCCTTTTCTTCTTCCTCCCATCCGATCTCTCACTCCCTTGCTTCATCTCTCTAGTAGTAAATGAAGTCAGAGGTCATCCCTCCTCTCTTACTCCTCTCCTGCTAAATTGGCTTCTTGTAGCATCTGTAGATAGCTGCAGGCATTAAAGCCCCCTGCTCTAGAGAGCTAGTGAACAGACTTCCCGCTCATTTGTGGCATTTCTGTGTCTTCAACCACAGTCTTGTTTACCCAGAGATAGCAAGAGGGAAACCCTCATTATAAACTCTGCCAAGGTCAATGCAGTCACCACACCAATCTGCTAGCTTTAACACACACACATTTTTATTCAATCCACTATGCAGGTACTCAAATTTTAAAATAAAACATGTAGAAATTATGTTTTTACCCCATTTCTGTATAAACTAGTCCGAAAAGAATTATACACAGAAATCACACAAATTTTAATTACTATTATTTCCCCAGTTCACCATGACAAATCATTTATCTCAAACAGTCATTACTCCAGAAAACAAAAAATCCCGAGCCACTTGCCTTTGTTTTAGTTTGACTGGTGAAAAGACTGAAAAGTGTATTTTTCTAGTGAGCTGCCACTTTTCCCATTTTTCCAACACTCCCAACCTCCCCATTCCCTTAATCCCACTACAACCTTAACCTTGTAAAGTGAGTGTATGATGCTGATGGTGGGCTGTGCACCCCCCCCTCTGTGCTCCGCTCCATAGGGGTCGACAGAGACACAGTGGCGTCAGGCAGAGCTCCCACAGCTCCAGGGCTGGGCAGAGAAGGGATTGCTGACACAGCCAAAGATGGTAAGGAGACTACTGCTGCCAAATGGATGGCCAGCCATTTTACACACCCATCAAGTGATATGATACTGATACTGTACTGTGTTTGATTAAATGCGCAATGGTGGTGATGCTGCTGAGTGAGTCAGTAGAACCTGAAGCAGCAATTGATTGACGGGGCAATAGACAGCTGGTAGGAATGCAATAAATAATGTTGCACTATGAATTTTAAATATATATTTATATATTCATGTTTAAGTATTTAAAGTACATGCATGTACTGGGCTGTTTATCCTTTGTTAATATACACAAAGCTGCAGGTATGGGCCTATGTACTGGAACTTTACTTTTCTGCACACACATCGAGATTTGCTGAAGTTGCTCATTGCTATCATTGTTCCAATACTCCAGCATACTTACATACAAAAGAGCAGGTCCATGTCATACACTTTGCTTTAGCACTTTTAGCATTGCTTGAGTCAAGCCAAATTGATTTATCATTTCTAAGATGTCAGTTGTAAGAATGACCACCAGGTATCTTTTCGTTCATAACAGCAACAATTTATTCTAAATTCAACACCATCTCTTACACGTGCATCACACAACTCCAACAACTGCACACAGTCTACATGTATTGTAGCTAGACACCAGCGCCGGCTCTGCTGTGTACTTAAGTAGCATTTGGACATGTGAGTAAAAGAAACTCCATCTAGAAGCTGAGAAGGCTGCGTGTGGTACCAAGTCAGCAGGACATGCAGTGAGTCCTGTCCACAGCACTAGGCTCCACAGTGGGAGAGCAGGGAGAGCAAAAGTGTTCACAACCAACATGAAGTGGACCGCTGAGTGGCACAAATGCTGGTGAGCAGGGACAAGGAGACGAATATAATTGGCCACCGGGACTCGGCAGGTCCCTGTTAATTAGAGGCAACGATTTTGGTGTAAAAACTCCTCAGAAAACATCCCATGGAGTTGAAAGTCTCTCAGACAGAATGGTGCCCAGCAGGGAATGTAAACAGATTTAATAAGGCCCTCTCCAATCAACTCTGTTATGGCTAGATACTATTCTCTCATTCCACTCCACTCTCCTTTTCTTTCTCTCTCTCTCTGTCTTTCTCAGTCTGTCTCAGTATCTCTGTTGTGGTAGAGTGGTGACTAAGTAGGGAAGGATACTGTCAAAAGAACAATTTGCATGCAGCTCACATCTTGAGAGCTTTTAGATATCTCCCTGTCTGTTTGTTTTCTGCTGTGGGCTTGGGCCATTGTTCTCGCTCTGTATGTGTGTCTTTGTGCGTGTATGTTTGTATATGTGCTATGCCACCTACTGCAGATACCAGAGTGTGAATTCATGAAAGTGTGTGTGTGCATGGGTGTGTGTAAAATGAAAGGATGCAAGCAGATGTAAGACTGACATTTTGCTGCAGCTGCTCACTTAGATGGAGGAAAAGAAAAACACTTAATACTAAGAAATATAGCCACATTCAGCACTCAAAGTTCCTCCTCTAGCCAGAGAAATTATGGCTGTTTTGTCCCATGTGATCTCGTGTACAGTATGCAACTCCGTGACTTTGCTCTTATAGTTCATAAAAGGTGAAAATTTTAAGTAACACAAACAGAAAGGTAAACCAGGTTTTGTTTTGAATCCATTTATAGTAAATTTAATTAACTTAGCAAATCAGCAACATAAATGCTCCAAACTGTCTCACGTATATGTGTACTTGTACAGAATGATCACATCACACGTATACCATGTAGACAGTTTAATCTCCATCATAAAATAATGCTATTCTGAATAAATAACACAAGTTTCATAAATTGATATTATTTTGATATTAGTATTCATATATTTATTTAGTATTAGTATTTGGAAACTAAAGAGCTATTTAGTGTTTATTGATTAAAATAAAACTTCCCATAGGTAGGTAGGTAAGATTAAAGTGATTAAAGTCAAGCTGCACATGAATTGTAAACATCTAAAATGGTTTTGAAAACTATTTCTGGACAAACTATGAAATTTCTAAAATCTGCTTTGAGATATATTATTAGAACACAGGTCCAGTCTTCTGATGATCCAGAAATAGAGTGAAATACGACTTGTGTGCCGTTTCTCCTTTGCTAAAACCAGCCCTACTTCCAAGTGCAGCCTGTCTGCATGTACTTTAGAATAGTTAAAAATAGACTGAGAGCTGAATGGTTGAAGAGGGAAAAGGGAGAGATCTGAGTGAAGACTTTAAAATTTTGATTGAATCAGATTAGAGAATATTTGCCTCTTAATTTAGATTTCAGCATGTTAGTCCAGCAACATGATGGGAACTGCTCAAATGGGAATGGATAAGCCTTACTGTACTTTATGATGGCTATTTGTGCAGAATCTGAATAACTGATGGAACCACAGTAGGACTTGCACAATACATACATTTGCTACAAGAACCTCAGGATCTAATATCCAGCGCAAGGAAAAACTGCAGGACACAACAAATAAACCAATATAATATTCTGTCAACTGTCTCCTGGTCTTATCACACATGAGTGAAATCAGAATGACAGTGTCTACGCTCTTGAGATGGTGCCTTCATCTTTTTTTTTTTTTTTTTTTCCAGATTTATCTTTCCGCCATTTAGTGATTTGATTTTAGTTGTTTCTGATCTTTGCATTTGTGAAACACCAGTACCCCCCTCACACATATACAACAAAAGGCATTAATTTGATCAAACAAATGTTTTTTTTTTTATACAAATGCATGAATAATTTCTCCTCACATATTACTTTTGTTTGGGAATAATGTTCATTCTGAATGTGTATTAAAAATGTATCAGAGTTAGAAAAGTGCAGACTACCTCCCCCCTCCCGCTTTTAGATTCTCACTCGTTCGCACCTTTTTTCTTTTTTTTTACTGTTTTCTCACACTTACACCAAGCTCACAGTTGCTTTTTGAACACTTTGATCCTGAGATGCTCTGTAAAATCAGATATAAAAATGCAAACTTCTATCTGTCACAATGGCAGCATCAACAGTTAGATAGCTAGCTAAAGGGCTGCCCCTGTTGTTGCCCACTTGCACAAACCTCAGCAGCTACAACAGAACTTTGTCTCTTGCTGCATTCATAAATAGTCAGATGTTTATCCTCTCTGTGTCTAGTGTTTGTTGTATATATTTATGTTTTGAGATGTGGAATATGCATACGTACGGTGTGCGGTGTATTTACTATATGTTTAATTAGATTTTGATTCTATATAAAGATTTTGGGTTTTTTTAAATGTAGGTACTGTACAGTATGACAGACATGCGAGGTAGTTTGTTTCTGACAAATTTGTGTACAGATACAGATTGTATAGTTTAGTTGTTCTGGAATCATTTGAAAATTGACAAATTCTTTTGCCTAATAAATATGGCACTTCATTACAGTACAGCACAATTGTACACTGTACAACTGTATGTACAAAACATGTTTAAAACCTTTAAAATATGTTTTTGAGGTGTCTAGAAATAGGCTTCTGAAAGCTCCATATCACTATTATTAATATGACCTAATGCTGATATAATGCTTTTTAGAGAAATTCAACTTTGTCAGAGTCTTGTATGCCTCATTCATTGTTCCATCTCCCCAAATACTATACAGAATCTTTTGTTAATAAATGTTATCTCTACCTTCTCTTTCTTTTTTCTATTTTCACCCTGCTATAGATTATCAGTAACATGGAAGCTCCAGTGACAAATGGTCCCAGCGGAGGAGGCACCACAGCCAATGGGCCGACCACCAACAGCCGCGGCTGCCCCTCGCCCATGCAGACTGGCCCCACAAATGACGACAGCAAGACCAACCTCATTGTCAACTACCTGCCCCAGAACATGACTCAAGAGGAGTTCCGCAGCCTGTTTGGTAGCATCGGTGAGATTGAATCCTGCAAGCTGGTTCGTGACAAGATCACAGGTACAGGAGAAGGGTCATTTATGTTGTATTGTGGTATTGCTGCTTGTCAACTTAATATGAACTTAGAAAAGAATCAGCGTAACTACCATTCAGTCTGAGGTGTTTCTAAAAGTGGACCAATTTACTGCAGATTCTGACCTTTGTATAATGCTCCACTTACATGATTGCAAATTCAACAGTTTATTTAAATATAGTTTATAATTTAAATGTTAATTAATCTTTTTACTTTTCGCATACTTGTGTTTATTGTCAAATGATAAATTGGTATTAATAATAACATCATTGCTAAGATAAACACATGATGGAGCAGACAGCTTACATGACTGTTTACAAACTGCTAAAAGATCAAACCTAGTTTGGCCTATGATGTGTGTTAATAAATTAAAACTGTGTAGAGTTTCACAAATGTATGCACACCCTCTGTCCAGCATTGCTTCAAACAATTCATGTGTTTGAGAGCAATCGCTGCATACATTTCTGCCACCTGTGTTCAAGCGCTGCGACTCAAAGTGCCACATGTTCTCCAGAGGTGTTTAAATTAAGCAGCACTTCGTAGTGCTAATCATGGCTGTAATCTGGGCGTAGTGGCTGTGTGGGTGGCCATACAGCAGATGGATCAGGGGGTTGGGTGGTGCAGCTCTGTGATAATGCTCCATAATGGCTTTCATTTTAGATCCTACTTACTGACACTCTTCTCCTGATAATCTCATTAAAGAGCACCAGGCAGGCAGTTGAGATTGCCAAGCCATTCTCAGCTAGAGGAGACAGGCAAGGAGAGTAAAAACATTCATACGCAGATACAGAACAGAGTTAGATTTTAATAGACTAAGTACAACCATACGACAAGAAACCATGACAATTTGATATGTAAACTAAAGATGGCCACCCTTGCCTCATTCTGTTTTCTTATTCTTTGAAGCGTCTTTTCTCTTTAGGACCATCTTCCTCTACCTTTATAATAGTCCACAAAATGGAGCCTGAGAGTCAGATACACCAGGATAATGGAGGATGGTGTGTACAAAAATAACACTGGGATACCACATGCTATCACGATCAACGTGTTTTCTCCCCACCCAATTTTCCTCTTACGTGTGATTTGCCAAGCAGCAGCGAGGAACCAAGTTAACAGCAGATATGTGGAGTGAGTTTAAAAAGAACTGAATTGCTGTAAACCTGTTTGGGTCCTAAATGGAGACTGTGAGAGAGACAGAAATGTTTGTTCACTCGCTTCCAAACCATTTAGGGTTCTTCTCTGCTCTGCACTACAAGGTCTCTCTGATGACTTAGCATCAACGCACAAAGTTATAAATAAATCCTGCCCTCTTTCCATCTCCCCCTGTGGTGTATGCCTGTTTTGCTGTCCCATGGGTGCAATTTCCTCGTGCAAACTTTTAGGCTAACAAAGCACAGATCCCCTTTTCCAAAAGGGAATGCCAAGAGGCTTCATACTCTCTAACAGTTTTCCAAATCATTAAGAGAATAAGCCAGGTTTGTTAGTGGGAGGGGTAAAAAAACTAAAGGATGGTGGGAAGAGTAAAAGAGAACAACATGAAGAGTAAAAGAAAACAACCATTTCTGAGGATGATATAGACACCTGTACTGTACTCCCTCATGTGTCATAAATATCTGCACATTTATGTAGGAAGGATCCACTTCTAACAAGAATTCTGAGATTACAGAGAAAGAGAAAGGAGATGATATTCTATGTTTGGAACAAAACTTCAGAATATGTCCGGAGGATAGCAGATATTCTGTATCTACTTATTATTCATATTGATGGAAATATTAAGACTCTGCTGCCTTTATATGTTATACGGTGGGAAGAGCATGATGAGTATAGTGTCATTTTAATGTTTTATCGTACTTCTGTATGAGACTTTATGAGACTGTTATTCATACTCTCACTTTTAGCAAGGATGCTTCAGTGTTTCTTTGCTCACATCTCACAACCTGCTTCCCATAAGTGTTTGCATCTTGACTAACCTGTGAGTGTTTTCTGACAAGGTGTGAGCACATGAGCCTCACAGAGGTAGAAGTGACAGACAGGTCCTCAGCGTCCTCTCAGCTTCCTGTGGACTTGCTCTGTCAGCTCCAATGATGCCAGTATGGCATGAGGCTCGGATGGGTGTGGGCAGATGTAGTCACTCCAGCTCCATCTGTCCCCCTGGCTGACTTCAGCTGGTAGAAGGGCCACCTCTGGGTGTCTTTCTTGCTCCTTACATACCTGTCTACTTACCTACCTTCCTTCCTGCCTTATTACCTGCCTACCTCCGTGTAGTACTCTCATAACACGCCAGGGCTGTGCCGGTTAATCTTTTATTTAAGGCTAGCTTACACACACCTAGTTGCAGCCTACACACACACTTGCAGATAAGCCCCAGGCCTCCACCTGTGAATTTCCTGTTTGCCTGTGTAGACTTGAAAAAAAGATATCTTAAGTGGTTCGTCGTTGTTGAATTAAGTATGCATACTGTAGTAGCTTTTGTTTATGTCCTTCTGTATTCCAGACAGTGAGAATGCTACATATATAAATGCAGACATCAAGGGCATGATGGTTTTGAGACCATGCGCACTGTAGACGTTTCCACTTACCACGGTCTGAAATCATGTATTTGATGCCTTAAAGGAGGCAAGTTGAAAATTGCCAGTCTGAAAGCTCACATCTTGTGCCACAGTGGAATCAACCACTCACACATGCAGACTCTTTTGAGAGCTTGGAAAATTAATGTGGACCTTGCAATATACTGAATCAGCATTCCAACTGAAAAAGGAATTGACTGATCCTTGTCAGTAAGTCGTTTTTCGGGATCATTTTTCTGCATTAGCTGCATTTATGCTGGAGAAATGAATGCATTTATTTTCATAATGACATGGAGAAGAAGAAATTAGCCTTTCATGTGGGAACAAGAATTGATTGCACTGGGGAGGGTAGTGGGGGAGAATTTATATTTGTACGGACAACCAGTTTTTGCATTTTTGTGTTGTGCCGATAATTACAGTTGCCAAAAACAAACAAAAAAAGCCTTGCTATGTGGAGATAGATAGGGTATTTTACTTGTTTTGTAAACAGTGAATACCATGTTTGCCAGCTGCTACTTGTCTCTCCTCTTTTGTCCGTGTTACTTTTTTCCTTGGGTAATCATAGCATTTGCTAATAGTCAGCTTTGAGGAGCAGACTCAACTCATTGTACTTTTTAATACCAGCATCTTTTCTGTTTTTATGCACACTGAATATTTCTTATCTCTACATGAAACCCTTTAAGGATATCATCCTTGAGCATAC
>OMLM01001707.1:0-10597 GCA_900302695.1 Helostoma temminkii | reverse complement strand
TCATCCTTGAGCATACTGACTGAAGCCTTTGGTGCACACTACTTTAGTCACCTTCCATGTGTTGGTTTTATACTTGGAATCTGGGGAGCTGATGCAAATCACAGTGACAATGTAGCAAGCCAAGCAGATGTTGGCTATGAAAAATACATGGACTATGATGTCAGCTGTGGAGTAGTTCAAGCTGGAGCACCTGACAGACACAAGCTTCAGTACCATGTGAAAACATGCTGTTAACCCAATCCTTACATAAGGACAGGTTTTCCTTATTTGTATACTGTAGGTGCAAAAAGCATTTCAGGTTTGCTGGAATTGACTTTGCACGTACAACACTGTTATTCAGGCAGCATACCTCCATTAGCTTCATTGTCAATCATTGCAGAACATAACATATGCATCTAAATAGCAAAGTATAGACGGAGAAGGGCTTAAGTCCTGTACAAGGTCTGTCAGTCTAACAGGAAGTAGATAAAATATTCATCATATAAATCTGTTTTCCCACATCTCTTTGTTGCTACTGAAATAAACATTGACAACACACACATAGGCAAAGCTGAATCACTTTGTACTTCAGATTGCAAACAGAGCTGTTTTCCACATCATTACTAGAGTGATGAACCCAGTTACACATTCATTAACACCTAAACAGCACTATATGGTTATGAAATTTGGTTGCCAAACCATTTCATACATTTTCACTGAAATCTTGGCGAAGGAGATCTTGTAAAGTGGCTAATTCACAACAAACTGCATTCATCTGGAAATGAAGTGAAGTCTGAAGATAGCATGAACAAAGCTGACAGGGAAAGATATGAGAAAAGGATTTGACATCTCCAAAGCCAGGTATTAAGAGAGCTGCCAGGCTAAGAAATGCAGACACAAGCAGGCAGATTCATTAAAGTTTCAGATTCCCAGGTCCCAAGAATGTCCTGTCTTTCCCTGCTTAGAACCCAGAGGTGGACGTCCTGAGAGCTTGCTTGGCTGCACTGCTCCTCCTGTGACCCTCACTTCCGACTCCTTCTGTCCCTTCTCATTCCAGTCTGCATGCCCTTTACCTGGAACATAGGGGTTGTGACTGTCCCCCTGTGTCAGCCTTAGATCCAGAGGCTGAATGTGCCTCAGGGCTGGTTACTCGCCCTCTGACCTTTCACTCTGAGTGCACTGTGTTCACCTGGACTAGAGAGACTCAGAAAGTCCCTTTGTCCACAGCATCAGTGCTGCAGGGCTGGGAGTGGATGGTTGAAGTCTTGTGGAACTGTTCACTCAGAAGGAGTCCAAGCAGGTGCAGCAGGGTAGGTTCTGTAATTCTGACGTAACAGATTTTTCTTAGACTTAAAGGGACTTCTCTGTCTGTCAGCTTGATTTGTATTTCTCAGCTGCACACCCAGCCAACCAGCCCACACACTGCAAGCTGCAGTCCACTGGCCTCAAGGCTCAGGGAGCCACCACGAGGGGGTGGTGTACATGTGTGTGTGTTTGTCCCTGAGCTTTTACGTGGGAAGGTGTGTGTTGATGTGTGTGTGTTGGTGGAAGCAGAGCCTTGGGAACCGAGAGTGGGAGCCTCCTGACTGCAACAGTGGCTGCTACCTTGGCAACCCAGGAGGGAAAGATGTGTTGAATGAGTGAGTGGGAGAGGGATCTACAGTAGATGCGTGTGTGCGGGGGACGTGGCTCTGTTTATGAATTTAGTATTTTAAACAGCCTTGATATATGCCACATGATATGCTTTAACAGCACTGCTAGTATTTGAGACACTGTAGTCTTTTCTTCTCTTCATGTTAAAATTTTTTGCACAGTCACTCAACTCTCATTCCCATTTTCTATGGAGTTGACCCTGTTTGAGGTAAGTGAAGTGTATTTTGTCATGAAGCTGGTGACAGGGCACTTTTTGAAATATTGGGGAACGCTGGCCCATCAAAAATAGCACTACTTCAAGTTGCTGCAGGAGCAAGTAGCAAAATGTCAGCACATGGAAGGATGTGTGACACTTTTTTCTGGCAAATTGAAATGTTTTTTTCTCCCCTTCACCTCATTTTAAATTGTTGCTAAATTTAATACTGACTGAACTGATTCACCTGTTTCTGAGGAGAGGGAGCTGGTCCTCTCAAGGTGTGTTATCATCACAGGCTCATAGCTCTGATGACCCCTGCTTGCTGCAGCTCTCCCTTACCCCTTTTGATGCCTCTGTCCTCCAGTGACTTCCAGTTGACAGAGTCCACTGTTGACAGTGTACTGTTCTGTGTTTTGTAGATAGCCTTTAAAAGGTGTTTTTTTATTTTGTCAGTCTGCATCAAACTCATTCAGACATGTATTAATTCATTTGATATCATATATTACAAATATAATTTTTATTTAAAAAAATACACTACACAGAAGACAAAGTGATCATTTAAAATAGAATTAATTATTCGATTGATCGAAGTTGTACTGATTATTAAGTAGGATATGTAGTAAAAGGTAGAATAAGGTTCTTGCAACTATGTACTTCATTTGATAGATATTGCTCTAGATCAAAGAGTCTACAGTGCATTGCATGAGCCTTCCTGATGATGGCAGGAGATGACGATGCTTTCATGCCTGCAGAACAGAGCTTTTAGTCACATAATACAACAAAAAGGCACAAAATAATGACAGGCAGTATGCAGCTCAAGTATCTCAAGCCTCACAGTGTTGTACAGAAATATTTTAACTACATGCCTTTAAATTCAATGTAATCATGCTTACATCTATTTTGCTTTTGTTTGTGGTTTCTGTTTGTGGTAAATTCTATGTGATTCAGATGTAATGTATGGATTTTCACTCATGTTCCCTCAAGGAAGGGGGAGCGGAAAGGTGAAATTACATTGTGCGGCCATCAGCCAGGACACCCTCTCGAAGTACACTCATTTTCTCACCTCACACATTGGGCAACCTGCTGCTCCTCAGGAAACAAATAATGGTTTAGTCATAACACCTCGCCAACACACCAAAGAGCTACTCACTAGAAATAGCAGTGATTTTACCACTGAAAAACATGCCCACCTCCCTATACAATTTATGTCAGATTGTACAAAAGGTCTGCCAAAAGAGTGGAGGTGGGTCCAAATTAGCCCCCACCTCCTCACTCCTTCACCACATGTGGTTAATCTGAAACTGGCATTATATGATAAAGCACTGCAGTGATATAGAGGTACCTAAACGTATTCAGTTTATAATGACAGCTTTTGACTGATAAGTGCATACACATACTGTGCCCATATATCATTAATAAACCACCAATCTTAAATATTTCCCATAACTCCCGTTTGGCCACATTCTTTAATACAAGACCTCTGCCATTATTATATGTACATAATTTGCTATTAAAAAAAAGGCCCTTTTCATTGCTGCAAAGCATTTTCTTGAGTCCTTTGCACAACTGGCAAAGTAAGCAGCTGTCAAATCAAGGGCAAGTGAATATCTAACCTCATTAAAAAAACATCATGAAGAGAAATGTATCACTTTGTTTTTTGTGTGTGTTTTTAATTGACAATTAAAATATATAAGTGAATGTATCCATTAAGCTAACTGATCAGCACAAGACTGCTTTTTCTGTTATAAACCCATTAAAGGGTATTTATCATGAATTTTTAATGGCTTTCCTACATTGCCTCTAATACAGGATTTTACAGAAGTTATTTTTCTGTTAGTTTAAAATTTCTTTGGTTTTTAGCCTTTTTCAGGCATAATATCAATTTCGCTGATAAAAATTACGACAACAACAGACATGATCTTGGAAATACACTTACAAATGTGCGGCTATTAGGAATTTTGAGTTTTATCAGAATCCGTGTTTTCTTCATCTTTACATTACTGGCACAAATTTAGTTTGGAAACATGCTAAGCTGGTCTTGTCCTTGCAAAGCAAGAAGCAACATACTAGGATAAATTATGCTGAGCTGCTTTAAACTGCATCTGAACTGTGCCTAACTGAGGTGTGTTGAGCCAGAATGGAGCAGGGCACTGTGGTGGTGTGAACTAAATGCAGGCAGCATGCAGGGCTGATCCTGCTGGCGAGTATTAAGGTGGACAGGGCAGGTGTTGTGGCAAACTCAAGCCAATCACACTGTCTGTTGCTTCCATATGCATACTATAGCTCACATATGGAGAGCTGCTTTCAGTAGCACCTTTGCTTGAGCGACTATGCATACTTAATAAAGGAGTGAAATATACTGTGCTTTTTTATCTATTCAATTAACTAAATGATTTAGGAACTACAAAACTTCCACACATACAGCCACTGCACTCCTTACTGTCCTGCTGTGAGGACATACTTTACTGTTTGTGTTTGTTTGTGATTGAGTGATTACATGTTTACTTGCATGTGTGTGCACGTGTTTACATTTGCTAGTGTGTTACGTTGGTGTTGCGTCTCCCACCCATGTGTGTTGATTCCAGGCAGCCAAGCAATCTGCTGGTCGCTCCCTGCTGTTAGCTGCTCTGTAGCAGGCTGGAAGTGGTGGGTGGAATCCCCACCTGGAGTTTTCCTGATGCTGTAGGCAGATGTCTCCCTCTGTCCCTGCTCACCTGGGGAACGATGCCAGCCAGCATGTCTCGCTCCCACTCTTTTTCCTCCAGCTCTGGAGGCCCTCAGTCTTGCCAAAAAGGGAGTGAAAACTGGGTTGGGAGGTGGACAAATATGCCAGAACCAGCCTAAGCTCCTCATGCAAATAACACACTCCCAGTAAAGTGTGCATACACAAACATCATTTACAGTAAATATAAGCCCCTGATTACTGTGTTCATCAGGGTTGTAATCATAATAAATAAGTTTTAAGAATTTTAAGGTAATCCAATGCTGACACACATTTTTGCATGTCCTCAATTATATACTAATTTGGATAGTCCGCAACATGCAACAACACACAAGTTCATACAAATGCCTACTGAGACTGCCCTCATGCAGCACTAGTGTCCATGGCAGCTAGCTTGGCCATGTTTGGCTGATGGATGGCTCTAAGAGCGTCAAATGTTTCTGTACTATTAAGCACCATCTCGATTGCTCTGCACAAGTGCTCTTCGCCAGGATATTTCATTTTCAGCTAACCTTCAGGTAGCTGCACTTGTCAAACCTCACATTTCTTGTTGAACAGGAGGGAGGGGGGTGAGGAAGGTGATGGTAAAGTGGGAGGGATGGCAAATGCTAGAGAGGGACATTACAAGCAGAAGGCCCTCTGCTTTTTCACCCTTCTGGAATTGTTGGATAAATTGAATTCAATACTTATGAACACTTTCCATTGGATTTTTTTTTTTAACATATTTATTTAAACTACCCAATGTATCTGCATGCTGTACAGCAGGTAATTTAGAATACAATTTATGGGCCAAGTCAGCACACTAAAGCTTTATTTATAAAACTTTATTTCAACTCTTTTCATTTCATTCACTTAATTTCTATTACCAATTATTCTATTGCTCCTCGTTATTCATGGTCTCCTTTGTGTGCATACAATTTAATAAAGAACAGAAGCCAAAAAAATGCTTCTGTGAGTTATATTTAAACTGCCAAACTTAACACCTAGTGTCAGCTGAGAGTCAGAGAGGAGGAGTAGAGGGAAGAGAGGAGGGTTAGTTATAAATAGCAGTAGTCTCTCCAGGATGGCAGGTTTTTAATTAACAATAGGGACCATCTGATAATCCACAGTTAATCCAGAGGAGAACAGAGAGGAGAGGAGAGAAGAAGAGAAAATCATCAGCTGTTTGATGTTAGGACTACAAGTCCCTCCTGGCCCTTCTGCTGCTCACTGCTGAGCCGTTTTGCACTGTGATATCCATAGCCCAAATGTATTTATTTTGTGAAACAGCCATGCTCCATATTTTGTGATTCACTTTGTCTCTGACTAACCGCTGTCTGTTCCCATTAGCGTGAATATGTGTGTGCTGCTCCTCTTAAACTGACTGGGATTCTACGTGCTTGTGTGTGGTGTTAGTCGATAGGGCTGTTTGTTGAAAACTAGCCGACTGAAGGCCCTCATGACTGGAGGCGTCCGCTTAAAGTCCTACACCTGTTGAAAGGCTTGATCTGTCGGGGAAACACTAGGAGATGTCAGGCCTGCTTCACACTCAAAGGGAGTCTGCTAGACACTTTGAGCTTAGAGGGAAATGTTGGGTGGTATTTTTTTCTCTCTCTCTTTTTACACAGCTGCAAAGACAGTAACAAATATGTTGTTTGTACTTACTGTGATACTTTATTTGTTGATGCTGTATGGAGTTTCACTCTTTCAGTCTAATTCAAAAAGAATTTGAGTTAAATTTGTGACACTCAATAGCTGAATTTCTCTTGAGCAGCTTAAAATAAATGCATCAATTCCCGCAAGCTCCAAGATCACAAGATAACAAGCAACCAATAATGAGGAGTGTAAGGATCCGAGTTTAGACACACTCCCTATTCAGTTTTTTTTTTTATAAGATTATTATTAGTAGTAGTATCATACAGAAAATCAGGAAATGTTTTCTTAACTGTCAGTTGGTTACTATTTGTACTGTTATTTGGAAGAATTGTTTCTTGAATTGTCATTTTCTGGTATTTTTAATTAAAAATTGACTGTGGTAGAGAAAATAGTCCCTAAAGGGGAACAGAGACCTATAAAGAAGCTGTCTCCTTCGTTATATGTTGTAGACTACAAATGTGCAGGATTGTGATAACAGAGCAGGCTTCACATGACACATACTTGACAAAAGTCACACCAAGGCTCTTGCTGCTTGGGGCACAAGTCACCATGATCTTGTCAGTAGTGATGAAGAGATGTTGTAAAGGATTTTCCAAGGCAAGATATATGATATCCACAATGCTGTGTTTACAGATGGGACTATGGGCAATATTTTATTCTAAAGTTTTAAAATAGATGCTAGTGGAAAACATATCACTAATGAGTATACAGTACTGTGAAAATGTATTTGCCACGTTCCTGATTTTTAACTTTTAACTTTTTAACTTTTTATATAACTATTTTATATTTGTCACACTTAAATGATTCAGATCATCAAGCAATGTTTAATAATTCACATAGCTGAAAAGCTGTTCGAACCCGTCCTGCCCTATGTGAAAAGGTAATTGTCCCATAAACCTAATGACTCAGTTCGCATTAACAACAATGGGTTTTCAGGCATGAACAGCCGGTTTGAGATGCTGTGGCATGACCTTAATCAGATTTAGGTCCAGACTTTGACTAGGCCACTCAAAAACCTTAATTTTGTTACTTGGACTGGCTGGTGTGTTTCAGGTCTTTGTCCTGTTGCATAACCCAAGTGAGCTTGGGCTTGAGGTCACGAACTGATGCCTGGATGTACTCCTTTAGGAGTTTTAGGAGTGCAAAATTCATGGTTCCATCAATTATGGCAAGCTGTCCAGGTCCTGGGGGGTAGAGTAAATACAAAACTGCATTTTGTATTTACTCTGGGTATCTATTTAGGTTTGATAAATATGCAAAAATCAATATATCAAGAAGGTGGCAAGTACTTTTTCACAGCACTGTATACTTATCAGTAATATTTTTCCACCTGTATCCATTTTAAAACTGTAAAATAAAGTCAACCTCATAATCCACATACTTTTCACAGTAATGGAAAATTGTATTAATTTTTTGGTCTCAACTGTTTTAGAAACATACAAAATGATTATTCTCCTCCTCTCCTAATAACAAGGGGCTTCTGTTTCCTCTCAGATCTTGATTAAAGATGTGAAACAACTGAACTAAACTAACTGAAATGCTTTTCTTTCCCTTTTCTGGCATTTCAGGACAGAGTCTGGGCTACGGCTTTGTCAACTATATTGATCCAAAAGATGCAGAGAAAGCCATCAACACATTAAATGGACTTAGACTTCAGACCAAAACGATCAAGGTAATGGACACACAAAAACATTTTCATTACATACACAATAACTTTAAATAACAAACTAAAATAAAAAGAATTACAACAAAATGTAATTGCCAGATAATTGGTGATATAATTACAATGTATGTATGTTAAATTGTGGAGGTCAAGGAAAAATAAATTGAGGCTGCTTACATCTTTTTCAAAGCCCTTTTAGATAGCGACGCTGTTAGTGAATAAGATGGAGGGCAAGATGGGATTAACGTGCATGGGCCTCAGAAATAAAAAAAAGACCATTTAAATCAAAGAGGCACCTTAAAAATAGTGTGGCTTTAGCTGATGTACTAATTACTTTGTAAATGTCAAACTGTAAAGCTGAAATTATATAGATATCTCTGAATAAAAGGGAAGAAACACATCAATCCTCACATTTTCCAAAATAATTGAAGGCTCTGTTATTGTATTTTTAATGACATGACAAACGTGCAGGCTTGGTAGTGGCTGTCGCAGAGGTAGGACAGATAAAATGAATGCCATCTCTGCACTGTCCCTTATCTAAACAAGATTTGAGACTTAAATTTAAACCTTATAAACAGTTCTTTGTCCAAACATTTTACATCAGCCTATCAGTCTTCTGGCTGATCTCATTTTCTCCTCTCTTGGTTCATCTGCCATCTCTCCCTCTGCTGTGTGCCTGCGGGTATGTTTTAAACTGGGCAGTAATCTGTAGTAGCTCTGTAGTAATCCCTGGATTCTCACTTTCTGTAATCTGATTTAATCTGATCTAACCTAATCTCATAGAGTAGCATTAGGTGGTTCTCATGAATGGGGAGAATCCCTCTAGCCAACGTATGGTGGCTAGTGTAGCCTTGGTTCAGCACAGTGCCCTGGATGTAAATCTGACATGATCTCCAAAATAAAGAAAGTGTCAAAGCAGGACACTAATCAAACATTATAAGCATTTGGAAGAGCCAGAAAAAGTACTGATGTTATATGCGTACAGGTATATGAGTGTTATTACATTAGTATTGCAAGAGCAGAGCTCTTCATTCATTAAATGTACAAGTTCTACATAGTCTCCAAGCAGCTGTCAACAGTTGTTTTGTATTTTAATTTATTGCTTTTTTAAAAGTCTCTGTTAGTTGTTTACAAATAGCAGAAGTGCCGCTCTCTGTATCTTGGCAGTAGTAAACATTGGAAAAATAATTAACTAAATGAGACTTTTAAAAAACTGAGGCATATAAAGCCATCTTGGGGCCAAGCTATCACAAATGATCTTAGAAACCAAGAGTTGCAGTGTGCCAATATTAGGAAGGAAGTTGTGTTTCACAGTATTTGGTATTCATCACATTCATGAATACATGAACATGTATACAAGTGGTATGTCTGTGATTTGAGTACTGAACATGCAGATGAACAATATAATACACAAGTCATCCAGCTTGGAGATGTAATTGAAAAAGACTGTATCAGTCTAAGTTTACAGATTTTCCCTCTTACACTCCATGACACAAGAGGTTGCCTCAAGTTGTTCCTGAGATAAAGGTGGTCTTTGTAATGACAATAGACAACTCTGCATCTCTGTCTGGAGCTATCACACTTTCACACTTCATTTCCTCCCTCCCAATACCCTCTTTCGTTGCTTTTTCTCCACAACAGACTGAAATACCCTAAAGGTAACAAGGTAAATTAAAAGGCACCATGGTAATTTTAAAATTAAGTGTCACTCCTTCGTGTCACACCTTTCTCACTCTCTGCCACTAGACTTGTGAGGAAACACTTGGCCCAGAGATTCACATGCTCTCAGGCGATGTGATCTCTGTAGTGTCTTTGAGTTGGTTTCACTGCTGCGGTTTCCTCCACCATGACACCTCAGATTTTGTCAGCAATGGCTGTGATGCTGCTTTCCTACCGAGGTGTGAGGGGAAGCAGCATGCCAAAGGTGAGAGGAGCTCACAGTGACACACATGCACATAATCTTAGACACATTTATACAGTGTGTGCTTGTGAACACTTTAATCTTCACACTTACAGTTTTCCTAACTTTGCTGCATACACACACAGACACACACTGTTTCACACATGCACCACACCACACTTGTACACAATACCGCTCACAGCTTGAGGAGGTGTTGATGGATTAGACATCTGGAGCTGGCTGACAAGGAGAAAAAAATGAGGGAGAGCCGCACAGAGAAGAAAAGAGGAGAAAAAAGAGGCAGAATCTGGAAGAGACAGAAGAGTTTAGTGAGGCAGCACACAGGAAGGAAGGAGAGGAACATAAGTAAAAGATCCAGGAAGCAAGGATGTGGTGGAGAAGAGGAAGACAGAGGAGACTGAACAGAACGGCCACAGATATGTGACATAAAAGTAAGATATGGGGAAAGCCAGCTGTCCCCAATCCCATTCTCCCACTGTTAGAGTTCAGTAGGATTTCCATGCTGTTGCTCAAGGATATGGCTGCATATCCACCATATTTGCCTGACTTTAACCTTATTTGATGGCTTATGTCTCCACATGTCAGAGATAATGAAAGTACTGCAATAGGAAGCTGCTCCAGTCAGCAGCAGTAGTAATGGGATTTATGCAACTTTCGTAGGAGCAAAATCAGGTCTACACATGAAGATGTTGGGGACAACGTCTGACAACTGAAAGTTCAGTGGTAGAGAGCTACTGCTGGGAACTGAAAAGCACAGTATAACTAGTTATCCAGTTCTTGCCATTTTCACTTTTAGAAATGATATTCAAACAGTATATTCTAGATAAT
>OMLM01001706.1:0-10372 GCA_900302695.1 Helostoma temminkii | reverse complement strand
GGATTTTATAACATCTAATTGAGCAGAAACACTATGTAGGTACTGTACTTGCAAGTTTATTCATTTAAAAAGGATAACTAATCATTAGAAAACCATTCTGTATGTAATGAATTCTACATTTTCAGTTTGTAAGTTGAAACTGTGATACTTCTACTACATGTGCATTAGTCGCTTGAGTGAGGTTTGGGTGGGGAGCTACGGGGAGACTCACCTCGGGTCCTCGAACTGCACAAAGGCAAACGGTGGTCCTCCTCTTCGGTTTTTCAGATCTATATCACGAATGGCTCCATATTTATAAAACAGGTCTTCCACGTCCTTTGAGCGAATGTCAGGAGGGAGATTTCCCACATATATCCGACAGTCGTTGCTCCCTGCGGGTCCTCGGATTACACCTCCACCGGACATGATAGCGCAAACGAGCCAAGCTAACACTGGAAGCTGGGGAAGTTAGCAAGATGGCTAACAGGTGTGTCCGTGACCAACAAACGACAAAATAACGACGATGCACAAAAATAAATATAACACTTACACGCTAGATATTTTGCCTCGTCTAAATGGAAGCGGAAATTCTTCCGGGTGGATGTTAAAACAATCAGATTAACAACGGCTCCAAGCTACAAGCTGCGACTTAAGCTAAGCCTTGCTACCGACAACGCGGTCTTCTTCGGTGGTGTATCCCAGCTTTAAAGGCGCACACACCGCCACCTGCTGGACTGAGCGGTTACACCCCCCAGTGTAATGCCTGCATGTTGAGCATGTGGAAAAGCAAACAGCAGCTCACTCAATAGTCCATTTAGGAGCTGTGCTGGAGCTTTCAGTCATATCAAATGAGCTTCATCAGTAAAAGAAATGGAACATGTATGACTGGACATACTGTGCTGATAAAACAAACAACAGAACCAAATTTTGTCAGAAAAACAGTGTGATGTGATTATGATCAAATAGTAACATAAACATGAGAGACACACCGCTTCAGGATATGGCCAATTTCCTCGCTACTGTTGAATTGGAAGTCGCCATCATAACCATGTTTTAAGATATGGCTCAATGAATGTTTCCTGTGACTAAAGAATGAACAGATTCAGTTCAGAAAACAGACCTTACAAGACAAATCTTTGAGGCTGTCCGATGGGACCCAAACATGAGGCATACTGACATCTGCTTTCCATAACGTTGACTTATGTTTGGCAGCCCACAATGATAAAATTTTACGATAAAAAGGCACAGGATTGGTTAGTATCACTGATCACAAAGCTACTACATTAAAAGGCAACATAGTTTGTGCTTTTGTTTGTCTCACTAGACAAACTAAATATTGAATATTTGAGCTAAACAACTCCACAGATGACGATGCCATTAAATAATAGTAAAGTTATTAACGTTCAATTTATTTTCTAAGTCATATAGGAGGTTTAACTTGTTTTACTTCTAATAATTTGGAAGAAGCTACTTCAGGCAAGGCATTTAGTTAGATGCAGTATGGCATTTCTATTTTTTAACAGCAAGAAAGTTAAATAATATAGTGTGAAAAAAGACATGCAATCAAAAGATCCAGCTACAACAAGTTCATAAGTTACAACCTGGTCTTTATTTGTTAATAACTTAGAATAAAAAGAGAAATTCAAATGTAAAACTTGTAGATATTTACATTCAAGCTTGAACAGTACAGTGTATTTCGTTAAAATTCTATGATAAACACAATTCCTCACATGAAACAAAGATAAAAATCATTAATGACTGATTTTTAAACCCCAAACCTCAATTTTGCAAATGAGCCTCCTCGTGAACGCCATTGTTGCAGCATGTCAACGTCACAGACAAAACTGTTCATTTATAACGTTTCCTTTTTTTCAACCCGAGTGCTTCTCAGTCCTTTTTTGCCTGCTTTTCTCTGCGTTTCTGTCTCGCCTCAGACACGATCTTGAGCAGTGACAGCAGAATAGGTACACACATTGGCAGAAAGAGTGGTATATAGATAGCAAACTTTTGGTCATCGGGGAAGTAGAGGAGGTGTAGGAGTGAAGGGTCGAAAAATGCTCTCTCTGATGCCAAGATGGCCTCTTTGCTGTACTGCAGAGCAAAGCCAAGGTTTCCAGCTTCCAACTCAGCCACAGCTAGCTGCAGAGACGTGACAGCACTGGACACCTGAGAGACAGAAATTACAATCCCAGGTAAGATACAACTGACACATCAGAAACTAGTAATTAACATTACTTCCTCGACTACCTCAAATTAAAATGGCCGAACATATTAAACAAAATGTCCTCTGAAAACAGTTTGTACAACCCCATCAGTTCAAGCTTGCTGTCTGCTATATGCATGATTTTTCATGCTAAGTAAATATTATTACTCAATTATTCAATGCAGTATTTCCAGAAAAATTATATTAAGTGTGACAGTGAAAAAAGGTTTGCATTTATATGGCGATTTATTCTAAAAAGAGTCCCCTTTAATTGCAACTAAGAGGCCCAAACAATTTTAAATAGTACCCAGAGCAGCAGAATACAAAATCAAACAAACAAAAACTATGGACATCAGTGTCTGCAAAATGTTGTATGTATGTGTTATGTTTCACACAGACACTATTATGGAGAACACAGAACAGACATAAATCTGTGCATCGTACCTGTTCAGCAATGTTGTCATTGATAACAATGTTGCCTATCTGGTCCAGCAGCTGTGCCAGTGAGGTGATAGTGGTGGTTGCTGTTGCAATATTTTCCACACTCCGACTCCACATGAGGCGGTCCAGCTCCCAGTCAGCTAGTCCTGTACTGCCACACGGTGCCACCAGGAAGCCAGAGGGAGGAGAAGACGACTGCACGCCCAGCAACAGTCTGACAAGACAATGTGCAGGAAAGTTATCGCGTGTCCACAGAAAAAGGAACAGCTGCTGTGCTGTGTCCACTTACCTAAGTTGTGCAAGGAAGACTCCCATGACTTTGGCCATGTTGATGTTGACATCAACAGGGAACACAGCGTCCGATCCGTAGAAATCATTAACATTATAAACCTGATGATAAAGACGTTTGTGTTGAATTAGACCACATACATCATATGATTGTGTGCAAAAAGATGCACTTAATAATGAATTATAACATGTTTGTCCTCATCTCACCATGATTCCACCCCACCGTGGAGAATGAAAAGCATTAGACGGCACTTCTTGTTTCCTGTGGTCGTGGATGTAAAGGGGTGAATGGTGAACGTCGGGTACATACAGCAGAAAATTCAACACTGGGTTGGAAGACGCAGCATTCGAGCCTTGAAATCAAACCAAATCAAAGAATTCTTACACATACACACACACAGAAACAGACGCACCAGAACATCTGAAAACTGAGAATCATTCAGTGTGTGCTTTCTTTTACCAAGTCTAGCTTCCACAGGGTTGATGACGTGTGCAAGGCTGTCAGCGTTGAGTGTGTAGGCGTTGCGGCTGGTGTCGAAGCGCGGATTCACACCAAGCATGGCATAGTGTAAGGTCTGCAAGAAAAATATGTAAATAAAACTGTAACAGTAAGTGGCTGATGTCAATGCTGCACACACATGGATGCACACTACCTGAGAGTCGATGCTAAAGTTTGCCACAGGAGCCAGTTTTGTAAGCAAAGGCTGGATGTAGGTCTGCACAGCAGGCTCTATGTCCCAGTGTAGTCGGTGGGACTTGGGATCTGGGTTCAATAGACTGAACGTAATCTCATAACCTGAAGAGAAGACAGACAGTGTTCACAGAGTTGAAGTATATACAAACTGGAAATGGAATTAAGCTGGTCCTCTTTATGGATGTACAGAAACAAATACCAACCTGGGCTGGATTTAAAGGCTCTCATAGTGTCAGCTTTGCTCTCCTTGTTGCCAGGGCTGAGACGGACTCTGTTGCTGAGGGCAGCAGTGATGTCACTGTGACTAAAGGACATCACCTTCAGCACCTGCTTGAGACGAGGCTCCAGATGAGCCAGCAATTGATCTAGTGTCCCCCCGACTCTCATCTGGGCACCGATACGCAGCAAGGCTGTCCGTCGCTGACCGATATACACGTCCACACCCTGGCAGGCATAAAGGTACACATTGCCAATGGGCACCGGGGTATCTTTTATTTATCCTGAGTGATAGTTATGTAAGCTGTGCACAAACTACTGTACGAAGACCATGAGTGGCCAGATTAAAGAAGCAGGTTAGTGGACAAGCTACCTGATTTCACAAAGGTACATGAAACTACATTGAACTAAGTTTAAAAAACACATACAACTACATAAAAACTCACAGTTACGCTTTAATGAAAAACAATAAAACAAGAAATAATATGAAAGAGTAAGACCATCTTTAGCCAGATATAAAGAAAATCGAGAGTTTTAACCTCAGTCAGCAGTGAAGACGACTCTGGGATCACATACACAACCAGAGACCCACACGGACTCTCACTGAGCGTGTGCAGTGACAGATCTGTATCTAAAGAAGAGGAACAGGAGAGACAAAGGGAAACTTCTACCTGTGATCTCACTGAGAAAACAAAATGTTTCCATTTGAAGAGCCGACAACACCTCACCTGCGGCTGTCAGCTGGTTGAGGGCATCTTCCTCCATGACTGTAGCTGTGCGGTACCTTGTCTCATACCTGTACCTCAAAGCTGTGTTCTCTGAAAACAAAATCATTTTAGACTATTATTATTCAACAGTCTTCCTGTTCTGTAATTGTGAGATTACAGGCAGCATTAATAAGTCACCATCTATTATGTGTTCCTCATCTTGTGTTTGTGTCAGTGGGACCTTCTTCTGCTGTTCCGGTGACACCGTTCCACGTGCAAACACAACCTCCACATCAGCACTTAACTGTAGCTGCAAAAAAGCAAACAAAAAAACAAACGACAGACGAATACAGTGGGACATTGTCAATGTATACACATGTGACACATGGGAGATGAAAGCACCACAAAAAAACGGGACATGCAACCAAAAGCGAGTAGAACCAAACCTGCAGCTTAGCCAGCTCATTGATCTGACTGACAGGTAACCAGGCGCGGTATGTTTCAGTTGTTCGCCACCACAGAGGGACTCCCACGATGATGACCACGGCTGCTATGGACAGAGCAGCAAGCTGGCCTCTTCTGCGCTCTGAGAAGCACACGTTGACAGACAAACAAAACCTCAGGACTTTAGTGTTTTTGCTTGGATATAAAATAATGTCTACAGGACTCTGACAATTATTTGCATTAATATAACAATTAATTTCTTCAATAACCTATTCTATGAAATGTAAAACAACAACTGATTATCAAAGTGGCCAGGAACTTTCTTTCAATACATGTATCACTTAAATGTAGCTCATGTGGGAACCTAGCACTTGCTGTTATACCTGCTATACCTTCTTCCTTAAGTGTTTAACATCAGTCTCTTTAATTCATTAACACATTGAGCTATAGACCCTGTACTTATAATGTGCTAACCTAAATGAAATGTGGCAAGCATAAGGACTAAAACATCCGTATTCTTATATAAACACGCTGTTTCACACGCCGAAATCTAGTGTTTTGGTTAGTGTTGAATCAAAGAAGGACAGAAAGAAAGAAAGAAAGAGCAGAACAGCCGGGTTTGTTGCAGTGGTGAGTTAGCTAATGTAAATGGGAGGCTAGCTAGCAGTTACAACATGGAGAGAACAGCCGCCTCCTTCCACTAGTAGACACACTACAGCTGCAGTACACGGACAAACTGTTGTAGATGCTGACGGTGTAGATGCTGCATTATTATATAAAGAAAACAACATATACAGGATTCATTTATGAGTCTACTCACCCACTTCCGTGGTAGCCATGTCTGTCAATGAACGGATTTGGGTGCGTTTGATTACAGCACACAGCACGCAGTCGTAAGTCACGTTACTTTAAAACTCGACGGAGTAACGTCTCGGAGTAAAGAAAACGGTGAGTCCAGACCGAAAAACTAATCTATAATTTAGTAAAATGTCATGAAGTTTTGTTATATGCGCCTGCATGTCCGCCACAAACCAGAGAATATGACAGAGCTGTAAACTGGTTTTAAAAGCAGCGACAGACTCCACCCGGTGAGGATATTAAACGCACCAAGTATTAAACATTGTGTCCACCAGCGCCCCCTCGTGGTGAGGTCAATGTTCACAGTAAAAAAATAAAATGACAAAAACATAAACAAATGTCTGCATTGTTTTAAGTAGTGCTGCGTGTGTTTTGTCCAACTTGTTGACATACAGTAGCACTTTATCCTATCATCCCTTTTTGGTAGTTTTCACTTCTTTATTAACAATTTTGATTTAATTCAATTCAAGATGTATATTTTCATTCATTTAGCTAAAATATATGTGCCATTTATTATTGTCAACATATACAACAAATGTTGTAAAACAATCTCCATAGTATTTCACAATACTGTTAAAAAGTTTACAAGTTCCCCCATGTATCTTGAATTTTGTCAGTATTATTGCCCTTTAGTTAAAATGTCATCCTATCAAAACTAGTATCCTGTGTTTTACTGCAGTGCCCAACAGTAATAACAATTTACAAACAAGTAGACTTACAAGATGAAAAGGTACATGAGGTGAAGAGTGTGTGTCAGGTAACTTGTACTGTAAATGAAATTAAATAAATGAATGGAGTAAAAAAATACCTCTAGATAATTATTAGAACAAACACAGGAACAATAATGTCACACAAATGACTGGTATTTTTTTAATGTTTAGTTTATTTTTCTCCACTATTTCACACACCAAGTGCTTCAAGAACAATATTAACACCACAAACAACACATTAATTCAACATAGCAGTGACTGAGTTTCCCCACACCTAACCCCATGTATTGGTCCACTTTACGCATATATCAATAGATACCATCTGTTTCCATGGGGCAGGCTGCAGTGGGGAATCAGCAGGGAGGATGACACGAGCGTCACATAATAAAGACACCTTCACACAACTGAGTAACATTAAATACAGTATGTAATTTAAAGCTAATGTTATACTTAGAATAGACATAGTTTGTGAACAGAAAGGTCACAATGAATCATTAGGATGAATCCTGGTGTGCAGTGGTTTATTAGTGTGTCTGCTGACCTCTGCTGCTGCCGCAGCTGTCTGAAAGTACAATGAGTGCGCCACATTTTTGGACAGTCGCTCAAAAGATCAACTCAAGCTGAAAAGCCAACGATTTCACACCATTTGTCTTGTCGCCTTTGTCCCTCAACACGTATGCACTGATGCCGTGCAGAATCGGTTTGACCCACTGTCGTTGGCGTAGCGTTTTAATGATCCAACACTGACAGAAGCAAAACACCAACACACATGCTTTCATCTGGCCTGCTGTGATCCAGATGTATCACATGGGGAAGAAAGGACCAAGTATGGAGACGTGGAGTCAAGATGTACGACTTGAATACTGACGGTCTTGGTCTATTGTTAAAATTTTGCAGCCTCTACCTTCCTAACTCTGAGTCTGACATACAGACATGAAATAAAACGGTTGTACACTTCAGTCATAAATTGTCTCAACTGTCTTCACTCATAGATTTTGATTTGATCGATCAGATAGAAAAATAACTAAAAGCCTGTCTGTTCCCTTAATATTTCTGTTTCACATTATATTTTTAATACATATATCTAAAGTCATTTTAATACCTGACAACTCTAAAGTACAGTTGACAGCGCAGGCTGTGATCTATGGAGGAGTGAGGGGAATAGCAGAGCAGATACAGTATAAGACTATAACTAGGCCACAGTAGAATGTGGTGGTTTGATGTTTAGTAGGCGTGATTAGCAACATAGAGGGATTTTCCTGCACTGCCACCAGTTCCAGAGGACTCGTACTTGCCAAGCGCAGCCAGACCATTTGCCTGCAAAAAAGACAAAAACAAACAAACAAAAAAAAAACAATTAACAATGTTGAGAAGAGAAAGTGTCACAGTTTTTTTTTTTTTATTTGAATCTGCAAGGATGGGGCTATATATAAGTTACATTTAAGCTTTTATCTGACCTCAGCACGTTTGATAAACTCCTCAGTTGCAGCCTTCTCGTTGTTCAGCTCTCCTCTCCATGCGTTCAGGGCAGAGGCCTGCAGAGCGCGCCCGTAGGAGAAAGTGAGGGCCCAGGGCTTGGGTAGTGGACAGTTGTTAATGGCATTAAGGTTCACACTGGCCTCTTCTTCAGACTGGCCACCTGACAGGAAGGTCACTCCTGAAAAAGAGGCACATAAAAAACAACATATACATCTACTGGCTCAAACTTGTCATGTCATGCACATATATGATTGTTGCATTTTCAACTTAAATGTACACCTGAAAATCATATTAAATCTATTCAAAAATAATGAACCTGCAAGGTTACGTTTTACCTATTATATGATACTTTATTTATTAAAACAAGGTTTATTTGTAAAATTATATACTGTAATATACAAAAATCTAATATTTTTTATTTTTAATATTAGATTTTGTATAAGATGGGGACACTTACATTACCATTTGAAAATGTGCCATTTTAGAAATCTACACCCCTCTTCCAGTACACACATAATTTGTACTGTACCTCATCCCAACCCCAATTCACTTTTGCTACTAGTATTTGAGTGTCTCTCACCTGTAACAGCAGGAGGCACGGTGCGGCGCAGAGCAGTGACAGTAGCCATGGCGATTTCCTCGCTGGTATACTTGGTGGGACAAGAGTGTCCGGCTGTGACCATGTTGGGCTTCAGCAGCGTCCCTTCCAGGTACACATGGTGATCTGACAGAGCCTTGTACACTGCAGCCAGGACCTAGCGGCAGACGACAGGTAAGCACTGTATATCAGTAAACTGAGAGCATCATCACCAACATGTTTAAAAAAATGTTTTATTTTACAGGACATATAATGGTTTGGACTATATAATAAACAATCCTGAGTAGATTACCTTCTCAGTGACATACTGGCAACGCTTCAGGTCATGGTCTCCATCAGGGAGGATCTCAGGCTCCACAATAGGAACAATACCATTCTAGGAGACATTAGAAAGTATAGGGTTACGGCACATAATCAGAGATACACCCAATGAAAGTGTTACAGTGACCTAAGGTCCACAAATGATTTTCACTCTGCTGACTTTACAACTTTAAACTGGGGATAAGAGATTCTGTAAAAACTAGGAAATATATCATTAATCTAAGTAAATGACATTATCTGACACCAACCTGCTGGCAGATGCTAGCGTATCTGGCCAGTACATTGGCATTCTCAAAGATAGCCAGCTCAGATGGTGTGGTTTCACTGATCTTCAGCACACAGCGCCACTTGGCGAAGTCTGCCCCATCCTTCTTGTACTGTGCACAGCGCTCAGACAGCCCGTCCAGACCTACAGACACAAACACAGCAGTGTATAAGTGCACAGCCATAGAAGTTTTGCAGCGTTTGTGAATTTGTGTTTGTGTTTAAGTGTGTGTGCCTCCTACCCTGGGTGGTGGTCTCTCCATTTGTTCCAGCCAGTGGCACAACACCTTTGTCCACCTGCAAAGAGGTAAACAGAAATAGTTTTAGATAAAGTTGTAATTATGATATTACATTTATATATGTGCTTAGATGCACCGATATATCGTTGCTTTAAAAACAATTTGACATCACCAACAGCGTCTTATGCAAAACCCCATTCAATTTAACAACTGAACTTATAACATCCCTGTCACCCAGTTTGTTCTCACAACCTGATCAACCTGTGTATCTAATCATATTGATGGTAAATCTGTGTTTTCTCCCAGTGTAGGATCTGCTTTAACATGGCTGTGGGCCACTGGCTGACCCATGGTTAAATCAGATGAGGACCCACTGCTTCCCACCTAATTGGTCCACTCTACTGGTTTAAATACTACTGTGGCTGAGCACCGTGTACCTTAATGCCAACAACAATGCCGCGGTCTTTGATGAGCTTGGCGAAGGGAGTGCCGTCGTCTGTGCTCTGGTACAGAGTTTCATGGAAGAAGATGACGCCTCCGATACAGTTGTCAATGCGCTGGTCGGCTGTGAAGAGAAGCTGGCGGTAGCGACGTCTGTTCTCTTCTGTGTTTTCAACACCGATGGGGTTCAAACGTTTCGACATGCTGCCTGTAGACGACACACGCATATACAGTTATTTATGTTTGTTTAAATTAAAACAGTGTTTATTTCTGAGTACATTTGTGCTGTAGTTTAACTATTAAAAGTTGTCATGATATTTGTCAGGCTTCTATGTTGACTACAAATTTTATTATTATGAGGCCTGTTGATTTAGGTCACGTGCAAAACTACAGCCAATCTAAGCAGATAAAAACTAAAAGTTTTACAGATTAGAAACCAAAAGGTAAATCAAATTAATAATGCAAACGATCAGCACATTAACAAAATAAT
>OMLM01001704.1:191390-205609 GCA_900302695.1 Helostoma temminkii | reverse complement strand
GGTTGTCAGATTGTCCCATTAATAAGACTTGGCCTTTATTACCACTTAGGAAGCTCTATGTGTATGTGTGTCTTTGTGCCAAATGTGCCTCTGATGCTGCCTCCCTAAAAGTAAAATCAGACTGTGTGTGCGCGCCTCTCACACGGTCTTGTTCTCATAGCTGTCAGCATGTCAGATTACTTTTTAAGGCGGATTGCCATATACATGACTTCACATTTTCACTGTTGCTTTGAAGTTTTCGAGAGTGTCTTTTGCATCACCTACTGTAAGACTGCTTGTGTGTGTTTTGAGTGTGTCTGTGCCAGCATGTTTGCATGTATTATTTACTTATATATTTATTTTGCAGCATGGCGCGTACTTTGTTTGCAGGGATTACAGACGGTGGGAGCTCAAGCCTCTTAGCCCCTCACAGGCTGCCACAGCTGCCTGCCACTTCTAATGACACTTCAGACTAAGACTGGCTAAGTCCATAGGTAGGTTTATTAGTTTAGAGAATGCTTGAATGCATACATCTTCTTTTTGTATAAATGTGAATGTGTGAACTGTATGTGTAAGAATGAGCGATTGCTTTGCTCAGACATCTCTGACAGGCCTGTAAAATTTAAGTCAGAAGGATGCTGTACATGGGGAACATAAACGTCTGCTTTGGCGTAGACGTGTCCTGCCGCAACGTGTCTGCATTCAGACAACTCCATTGTCTAATGAAGGACGCAAATATAAATCTCCTCTCCCTGATGACTTGAGCTAGTTTTATATAATAATGACATTTAATCGTGTGCTATTGTTGATTTGACAAGGCCTCCCTCGGGTGCCGTTACCACACTTTGTATTGTTAGCATGCACAGTCAACTGTGTTTTTGTGTGTCCTTCACAAAAGAAAAAAAAATCTTTGTTATATTTCCAACCTCTTGCTCAATTTGTCTTATTTAACTTTTTACATAGACAAACCCACAATAAGGCCAGATGAGCAGCACAGATGGGTATTTGGTGATATTTCTTGCTCAATTTGTTTGCAGTGGCAGGTGCGAAGGCCAAGAGGATTCTGGGAAGGAGGAGGGGACATGGCTGTGTACTTGCTGGGATTAATACATCTGATTCCTTTGCTGGTCTTGTTTGTGGTGAAGTAGGGTTACATTTTAGAAAAAAGCAGGATATATTTGACAGTCTGGTCAGAGAAATGTGAAAACATTTCTTGTTTAACAAATAATTACATCGGCCCATATCTTAGAAAAAGGTTTCACCAGAATTATGATTATATCATAATTGATGGACAAGTAAAACCATCTCGATCCATGAATCATAAAACTCAGCTGTCAGACTCAGACTGTGCTTTGAGCTGAATGCTGGTGAGCTAGTGGCTGTGAGCCAGCGGGTGTCACACCTAACTGCAGGGATCCCGGGGAGCGTGTTCCTAGAGGTGTACCACTAGTTTGATCTCTCCATATTAGCTGTATTCCCTGCTATGCCGTCCTCATTACTTTAGCCAGTTCAGCAGCACCGTTGCTCCCACTCGGCACTGAAACGCGCTGACCACCTTCAACTAACATACTACTTTTACTCCCGCAGTCAGCCTTCCTTTTTTCTGTCTCTTCTTTCATCCGTCATTCACTCTGTAACTGCGTATGTGTGTGCACCGCAGCTGTGGTTCTAACCCGAACTTTCATTTAGACAAGACACGAAGTGGTACAGAGGTTGAGGTGGCATCTGCTTCTGTCTAATAGGGATTTGCTATTGATTAACATCAATAGGCTGTTCCACAGGAGCATAGACCTGTCTGCCATTGGTTTGCTAGTCTGCACTGGGTATTGAAGCATCAGTAAGATCAGATGTTAGCCAGCACTAGTGTGATCCACATCTGATGTAATATTGTTTGTTTGATTACATATTTGTTTTTGAACTAATCAGAACTGTTGTTTTATTCTTATGGAAAGTTCTTAACCCGAATGATTGATTCTAATGAGACATTTTGATCGGCTTCTACACAAGCATGGACGATTAATTCAGATTTGATTAAACTTTAATGATGCCCATGGGGAACTGGACTGTTGCCGTTTGCAAATAACGAAGCAGAATGTGATCTAATAAGCATAGAGCAAACAAATGCAAACACTCAATAGCACAATAGCGATTAATCTGGCGGTTTATTTAATAATTTGAGAAATAAAATGGGGGTGCATGCCAGTCACAAGAGAGCAGGGTAGTATTTTTTTAAACCATCAAACCAAATTCTTAAAGATAAAGAGTTACTGTGTGCCTGTGTTCGCTAGTGTTGCTTGCACAAAAAGCTCCTCTGGTGTCTCTCTTCCTTCTATTGTGTCTACTACCCTTCAGTTCCAAATATCAAGTATACAAATCGCTGTCCAGGACCTGAGCTAAGTTAGCGTGAGCCATTGTTAACCCAGAGGTCTCCAAGTCATGGTTAAAGTCTGGAGTTCTACAAAGGCACAAGTACAAAAGTCACTTAAGAGCAGATGACAACAACAAATATTAAGCAGAAACTGTAAATTCTAACTCTTTTGTAACATTTCTGCTCAAAAGTGCTGTGACGTTATAATAACAAGTTCACCAATCTGCTGTTATCCTTGGTATGTACTTTTTCTACTGATGTGTCACACTACAACAATTCTTGTAAAACTCGTGGGTTGAACTGTGCTCAAGGACTCAGTCTACATGTCTGTTTATCTTTCAAATTACCAATGTATGTGCAGTCCTTCATCAGTGTCTCAGTCATCCCACCACTCAATATATCCACTTCTCCATTCATCCATCCTTCAGTCTGTCATTTTCTCTACACATCAATCTTACACCACATCCCGTAGTTTACCATATTAATCCCATGCTGACTCCCCTGTCAGGCCCAATCCAGGAGCTAATGCATGTGACTAATGAGAGTTAATGCTTATCCACTGATAGAACAAATGGCATCAGATAGCTGCAGTATTCTAATAGCAGGATGTGATTATACGCATGAGTGGCTATCAGAGCCTCTGTCACTTCTCTATTCTTTGTCTTCTTCCTGTTGGTGGGGGGAGTGGTAGGGTTTCGATTTTGTTCCGTTTTATTACCTCCAGCCGATCGCTTTAGGTGCGGCGGCACTCCATGGATGAAAGAGAAAATGCTGCTTGACTGGGGAAAAAATGGGAGGGCGGGGGATTTCAGTAAAAGTTGAAAATAAACCTTTGCTGGAAGAGAGGTGTGTATTTTGTGTCACCAAGAAAGGGAAAGAGAGTGTGCAGAAAAGAGAGGAAGCAAGAGAGACAGTAATTGAAATAGGAGAGCGCTACAGCAGCAAGCCCATGTCCATCAGCAGCTCTGGCACGGCAGGTGGGAGAGTGCTACGTGTGTGTTTGTGTGTTAGCTGTACTGTCGGAGTGAGGGGAGGCCACATGCCCCGGTGGTTCCAGTGTGAGAGCAAGATTGACAGCAGAGGCAGGGGTGCACTTGGTGCTCTGCCAGGCAGCATACACACAGAAAAATACACACACACACAGGCTGGCTCTCCATAACTTGTGGCAAGTGCTTATGTGTGACAGGTTGTTGGGGAAGCATTTTCTGTGTTAGGTTTATGCACTTTGATAAGGTCAGCCTAGTAAAAGACCTTCGGTGTGGAGTGTGGCCTGGATCCTTTCAGCCTCCAAGTTAGAGCAAAAATCTGCAGCTCAACTGGAGTTTTTAAGCCAATATAGAAACTGCACAGGGCTGAAATTTTAGTCCAAGTCTGACCCGACCCAGTTCATTCAAGCCTACGGCCCAGCAAGGGCTGATAGCTGACATTATTTTTTAGCTTGATCCTGCCTGAATCTAAAACCATAAGGTCAAAACTCTCCCTAGTCACTCTGCTACACACAGCTACCCTTAAACACTACAGTACTGTTTACACAAATACTAGAATCCTGCGCCCTGTTCTTCAAAAGTGGCTGAAGTAACTCAGCTGAAACCAATATCAAAATCCATCCATCCATCCATCCATCTATCCATTTTCAGTTTTAGTTTCAGTTCTCCAGCTCCTCCTGGGGGATCCCAAGGCATTCCCAGACCAGATGAGATGTACAATCTCTTCAGTGTTTTCTGCATGTGCCCATTTCAGCATTATGGAAACCACATTCTTTTTAATGGGTCTAATGGCCAGTCTATAGCCACTGTGCCTGTCCTCCATCTAACATTGAGGAGGTGTGTCAACCACCCAACATGTCCAGAGCTTTCAGAATCTTAGGGTAATCTCTTCCAAACCTGGCACCTGCCAATGGGGAGCCTTTTAACTAACTTTTTAACTTCTGCCAAGCATATAAACAAGACTTGCTCAAACACTTCAGACTCTACTTCTTCCTCAGAGGACATGAGGTCAGGTTTAGGAGTTCCTCAGAGTTCCTCCCACTGCCCAAAAATACCCTCAGTCTGAGTCAGCAGTTCTTCTCTCCTGCCTGGGCCAGATGCTGCTTTACCTTCCTTAGTTATCAAATGTTTTGTCAGAACCTCCTTTAGGCCTACCAAAAGCCCTTTTCTGCTCTTCTCTTCACCTGTCCAACAATATGGCTTTAGATCTGATGGCACAATCACAAAGCCAGTCATCAACCTGAGGCCTAGTGTGTTCTCCTAACTTGAACACTTTTAAACAGTCCTATCCTTGAACATGGCGTTCAAGTCCAATAACAAAGCAACACTCCGATTGGGCAGGCCGTTCCTCCCAGTCACTCCATACTGTTGTGTGCGGGGGAGGCCCTAGGCGACCCCCTTTTCAGCACACCACCTAGTGCCTCTAAGAAATCCTCTAAGCTGCTGTTAGGCAGATAAATGCAGTGTCAGTCAGTTTTTCTCCCAGAAACTTTCAGTCGTAGGGAGGAGCCCTTCTTGTTCCCCAGGGAAAGTTAAAATTATCCTGTGCATTCCTATGCAGCTAATTTAGTAAGAAAGCTGTTTGATGTCTGATGAGTTAATTATGGATCAAGTTATCTTAAGAATATGATCAGCATTTGATTGGCTCACTCCAAAATGTCTTAGTCATGATCCAGCCCACTCTAAGTAGACCTTTCCCTTTGCAGGTTTGGGCTTACAGATTTGTTGCAATAACCTCCAAACCAGCTTTGGAGAACCAAAAAAACAGACTCATGTCAAATCAACATTTTCATCTAATTAAGGCTTTTATCAATGTATGATGAACAGGGCCCAGTTTGGATCAGTCCTTTAGAACATCAAATCATTTAGTTAACATTAGCTTCTGAGCTAGCTGCCAGAGGGTGTGTATTTGGTTAGCATATGATGTTTTGGAGGAATTGTAGGGCTGCCTGTGTCTTATTGGTCTTATAAGGAAAAATGTTCAAGGTGTAGCATCTCTAGAATTACCAAATGTTAATGATGCTCTGATCTCGTGATTAGAGCAATGCAATCATGAGATATAGCATTTACTTTCCATTTTCATTCTCCAAAGCGTAGCATAAACCCAACCACACAGTGAATGCAGTAGAACAATAATGCTTACGACAGTGATGCCATCATTGGCAATAAAACAGACTAAAAAGCATGAATGAAAAAGTGATTGGTGGCTTTTGAGGTATACGCCACAAAACATCAGTCTGAGGCTCGCAGATGCTTTCTCTGCAGGAAAGCACTGAAGTCTGGCAGCGCCAAGACCTATCAGTCATGGGGAGCATATGCCAGCTGAGTGTTTATAATCGTAGGCTCATCTCCATGCCTGTCAGGTCTTCCATGGCCCTGATCACAGAATTCCTGCTATGGGGATGAGGCCTAGAGGCCAAGCTTAAAGACCAGAATCCTTTACAGGATCTGGTAATTACCCAGTGTATTTCTGTAGCCATGCTTTGATCTGCATACTGATCAATGGCAAGATCACAGTGGCTTGATAGCCTGTCACTACCTGGGCATGTGGCTGTGGTGTACATACCTGGTCCTTGTTCATGGTCTGCTTGTGTTTTTTCCTAAAATCCTCATGGATATGCAGTCTTTATATTCATTTCTGTTTGACTTTAAAACGTTCAGCGCCCTCATGAATAAAACCAAATGGGCAAATGAATTTCAGATTTCCCCCGTGAAATCCCTCTCCACCTCAGCTGCAGTTGTCAGCAGAAACTGTTTATTGGTTTCCATACTCGATAATCATCTTAGATTTTGTATGAATGGAGATAATGACCATGTCCTGTAGGTAATACACTTTATTCTCAGGGACTGTATGTGCATGTACACATGAGCTGCTCTGGTAAGAGGCAGATATGGGCCTTGTATAGAAAGATTGTGTCATAGTCTACCCAGCGTAGTTTTGATTGTGTAAAATGAAAGCACAAAGAAGTGTCTTTAAGCTACTGTACAATGTTAAACAATCATGCTTGGTAATATTTCTATGAACTCGTTCAGAAACACAATTTCATGTCTTTAGTTTTAAACTGTTTGTTTGGGAGTTTGATTTGTGTTTTTAATCCATTGTTTGTTTTTCAGCAGGACAAATTGATGATGCCTCTGATCACAGGCAATCACTTGCAGCACCCTTTAGTAATAATTTGATTAACACTCATTGTTAGTGAAAGGTTAAAATGTCCTAACCATGAAACAGAAGATATATTGCATACTCAAGAAGACATAGCTGAAATGTCTTTTAATTTTACTTTCAATGAACAGACATTGTGGGGGGGGTGGACTTTCTTTAGGAACCAGTTTGTATTTGGCTGTATTTACTCTCCCCTCAATTTTGCCCAGTCTCCATGTCCCTGCCAATAATAAGCCCCCCCCCATAACACGATGTTGTCTCCAATGTGCTTAACACATATTGGGTTGTTAGCTCGTTTCCAGAGAATACTTCAGAAGCTTTGTTAAAGCGACTATGGTGTTCTTGGCCACCTCCCTAACCAAAGCCAAACGGTTCCAAACTTCTTATGCTCCTTGGAACACTCACTTTCAATGGTTTTCAAAACTTACCCTAATTTGTGCTACACCACAGTGTTATTGCTGAGGTCTACAAATCATTTCTTGGACTCCAGTTCAGTTTGCCATAGGTGAACTTAAATCAGATTGTAATTGAAAGTAAATAATATATATATATCTCTAAAAAAAAAGCTGTCATAAAGCATTTTACTTGCGCCCTTTTTGGTAATTGATTGCACTGTAAAATATAGCTTGTTGTTTCATCTTAAAAGTATAAGTCGAGGGGCTGCCCTCAAATTCTAAGCTAACAAATGCAACACAACTAAATCTTCTTGATCTTGATTAAATATTGTGTTGTTCAAAGATATTTAAGATTATTGAACAAGTTAGGTACTTGTCTGTACTTATAAATCTGTTTCAGCTTCATTAGAATGTTGTCTTGTGTAAATGTGAATTTGATTGGTTTGTTTAACTTAGACCACTGAAATAGAACAACTAATTTGTAGAGTTACCTCTTCAAGCTGATTCCTTAAAGCTGAGACGCTTAACTGTAGTTCTTTAGTTAAGATGACTGATTGGCTTTGTGGAACCAAAATCTACCAAAGTCAGTACAATACAATCACATTAAAATGCTACCAGATAAATTACAAGTGCACAGTGGTAGGGATTGAATTAAACACCAACCTTTATCAAGGTACACATAGATTTTACTAGTTTGAAAACAGTGTCCATATAGAGAGCATAATATCAAGCAATGCATGCTAGGAAGTTTTTTTTATCACCTTAATTAAATTAGTTTAGTGAACTTGTTTTCTAGTGAAATTAATTAATTCAACTCAAAATTGTAGGTTAATAGACTCCAAGTCAGAACAACTAATGTTTCTAAGGGCTGACAATTCTAAGTAGAAATATTAAGTTAAATCAGAATTCTTAAAGTAATGGAATAATTTTGCTCTTGAACAAAAATACAGATTGGTTGGACCTTACTGTACAAAGTTTCCAGTTTGCACACCCTGACACATTGTTTGCTATAGTCAATGTAGCACATCCCCGCGTTTGGACGGCTGACAGACGTTGGATGCAGATATGTGTTTATTTAAGCACTTGGAGAGAGTCAATGGTCTCTTAATGTCGGCCTCCTGATCTGCTGTTGGAGCAAACACAAACTGTCGACTCTGTCAGGGGAGATAAGATGAACATAGAACACCGAGCACTACTTATGATTGACTGACATTTTAGAGAGCGCAGTACAGTATGTGCTTGTCTGTTGTGTGTTTTGAGAGAGTAAAAGTGAAGTTGAAGTGGAGGGGAGGGAACATGTGGAAGGAAAGGCAGATGAAAATGTTGTCTTTTTCCACATCTGAGCAAGTATGCTTGAGGAGTCCTGTCATCTGCTCTCTGCTCCCCTCCACACTTTTTCTTTTCTCACTTCCATTGCTCTGTCCATCATTGCACTCTTTACTCACTCATCCTACCATCCTTCAGATTTTCCTTTCCTCTCCTTCATTTTTTTTTCCTTTTCTTCCTGATAACTACCATTTCAGATTTCTCCTCGCTATTTGCTGTCCTTCTGCTCACCTCCTTTGCTTTACTATTTTCCTTTATCATTTTATCTCCCTTCTTTTCACTCCTGTTTTTCTATTGTCTTTATGTCCTTATTGCCACTTGTCTCTATCTCCTTTCCTCACCTTTTCCCTCTCCTTGTCTTGCTCTCATATACATGTACCTTGACACCTCCTTCTCTTTCTTCTACTCTGTCACTTGCTTCTCTCCTCTCCTCTCATCTCTAGTAATGATTACTGAGAGCTATGTTCATGTTTAGGCTTATATAAAACTCCTGTGAGGGGATAAGATCAGAGCAGCCAGGTGGTGAAAGCAGACTATCTAACACATTGCGCTTAACATGCTTTAAATGAAATAAACAGCATCCACCTTTTTAGCGGTGCAGCCAATCAGCTCATGTAGAAAAAGTCTGAAAAAATCCTCCTTCTAAACATTATTCTCCATCAAGTTTGCCTCTGTGACTTCTCACTTTACAGCATCCCTGTGTAAACATCATTTATGTAGTGTACAACCATGCAGAGGTCAAAGTCAGATTCTGACCCTTTACCTCATTAAAAAATGGTCACAAGAGAGAATAAAGTGACAGAAGTCACAGCCATGTTTCGTGAGCTTGTTATGTCTAAGTGCAACATAGCTCATTGGTGTTTAAGGCGGCAAAGGAGAGCAACAGCCTCCAGCATGCACCATCATAATTGCCATCACAATATGTGCGCATGTGGTGTACCTGAAGTTTTCATTCTTTGCCAAAATTAACTTAATTAGATTTAATTTTGAAAATGCCACCAGTATTAGACTTTTCTTCTAGATGTCATGGGCAATTTTAGGAGTAATGACTAAGAAGAACTGCATGTTTAATTTGAAAGTATGGTAGCAGCGTGTCTTGCTGGGTGCTGGAGACTAATTGCTAGCACATGGCAGCTCTCGACTCGATTCAGCTCTGTATGTCTGGTAATTTCAGCTCGTCATCACTATTCAGGTAACATTGGTTCTCTTCATCCCTGTTTCAAGGCCTCACTGACTCTGGTTCTTTATCCTTCCTTCCTTTTTCAAAATTTACTGCTATCTCAGGAAATGTAATTACAGTTTCTTTGCATTCACTTTCTATTTGTCAAATAAATCACAGAGAATTGCTACTTCACAAACAATGCATAGCCACACACAGTGTGCTGAGCCCTGGATAGACTAATCATGGTTTTTCTCACTGTAGCTTGATGAGGTGTGTGTTACATGCGTGGGTAGGTGCTTGTGCTGTTTCGAATATGTAGTTAAAGTGTGTGTATGTGTGTGTGTTTTCCTGCTTGGGCAAATGTGCGTGCAATTTCCTGGCACCTAGTTGACAGGAAGTGGAACAGTTGTTGGAGTAGAGACGTTTTTTGATGCGGATGTCTAACTGTAGATTAGACACTCCTGCCTGTTTGGCATTGGAACTGTCATTCCCTCATTGTAAGCAGCACTGTCTGTCTTCCTGCTTTTTATGACTTTTTTTCATGTAGATTTGTGTTCTTTATCATTTTATTCTGCTGCATAACTGTTTCAGCTAATAAGCAGTGTTTAGACAAATGCAGAACTTTCTTTTTATCCCATTCTTTGTCTCAGTTTCTCCCCAAACTCTGTTTTGAGAGTGATCCAACAAGCTCTTGCGCCTTTGGTTCAACTGCTACCGCTATTCTCCAGTTTAATGATCCACTCTGGGACTGAGGCTTCTAAAAGTGCTAAAAAATATTAGTGAAGCTGTACGGCTTCTGGGCCTGTCGCGCTCTGATTGTGCCTGAGCTCGAAAGTGTCATCTGAGACTTAGTGGTATCAGGTGAGGAGCATCAACTCCTGTACTAGTGGCATTAGATTAACAATCACACGGGGAAGCAGGCTGACTGAGGACGGAGAGCGAAAGAAAAACGGATGAGGAGTAGACAAAGAGGAAAAAAAAGGTTGACAGAAGAATAAAAAATGTGTTGTCGAATGTAATTTTCATTAGTTAATTTTCTGTCAATTTTTACTTATTACTTTTGTGAGTAACATGTTATTTTAGTGACCATTGTGAGTTTTTCTTTCTTTAACCAAATAATACCAATACCAATAATTTTGTCCAAGTCTTTAAGTTGCAGCAATTAAATATCCAGTCTTACCAAGTATTCTCCTGTTATTACAGCATTTCTTTCAGGAACATTTTACTGACTATTATTAGAATTCTGATGTTTGTTTTTTTTAGTAGAATCATCAAAATCTTTTCCATATACTGTATAAAACATGTTCTGTACATCTTTTCAAGATAAATCCCATTTCGTTTTCCAGTTCCATTGATCAATTTGGTCATAAGCAATCTCTTTGATTAATCATGTTCCCCTTAGGGCTAAGTCATTTTCCCTTTGACCAATGCGCTATGTCAAGTGGGGTCTCATGAAAATGATTACCTTAATCAATTTATGTACTGTGATGTTCTTAATAATGTTTCACATAAGGATAGCTTACCCACAGGTTGTTTTTGATATTTACTCTGCCCCAAAGATGGTGACTTTTCATTTTCATCTTTTCTTAGACCAAAAGCCAACTTTGGTACTCAGTATTTAGTGAGCAGGATATGCATTTCCCCAGTGATACAGTGGTTATGTGTTATACTGCTGGTAAGACTCTTATTAATAGTAATAGTAATTTGTGTTCATTTGGATTTCTACTTTAATTATCAGACTTTTGGTGAGGTTACTTTAACATATAAAAGGTCAAACATGTGCCCCATACTGAATGTGGTCTTACTGTTGCTTTTGTGGAGTTCTGATAAGCATCAGCACATTATGATATGCGTCATCCTCCATTTTGTTCAATCCTTAATTGTATCTATCTCAGCTAAAATAATGTAAAATCTATACTTTATTTGCTGTTGTCTGACTCAGTCGATGATTCATTTTTTGTCGAGTTGCAACCACCCGTTGATTTTACTCATCTGTATCACATTTTACATTTTTTTTCACCAAGTGCAGTTGACTGTGAAGCCATTGTAAATAAGTGGAGGAAAGAAACAGTTTGTTATATCTCTATAGAAACCTCAGGGCCTAAATTATTCTTAACACATTTCTTAGTTAAACAAATAGGCAAACTAAAAAGTGCTTTGTGAGTTTGTAGCATGGCATGCTAATAAAACAAGCGTGTTCACTTGTCAGTGAAGGCAATGAAAGCTGTCTACATAATGTCCATGTCCATGGACTGTAAATATTAGGGTGTAAATGAATCAGACATTAGCTTGTCATTCAGCGACAGCGCAGACAGCTGTACTTTAGAATGAGTGCTAATGTGTGAAAGAACAGACTGCTTTCCCCCTTGAGGACTATTTTCGATGGATTTGCTGAGTTCCTGAGAAGTCTGTCGTGTGTGTGTGTCTGTATGCGCACTTGCAGACGGGGCCTAGTGGATGTGTGAGGTAGTGTGTGTTGTGTAGGTGGAACCTTCTGGAGTGTTGGAGGAAAACCCATGGGAGGCGATGATACGATTGGGCAACATGCAACTGTGCCTTCCAGGGCTTATTCATCCTCACTGATAATTTCAGTTATTCTTCTCTTTTCCCATGTGTTTTGTTGTTTCATCTCTCCCTTACTACTTTGTTTTTTCTTGCTGTCTTATTATATACTCTCCTTTTTTGCTTCATTTTCCTTTCTACTCATCAGTCTTCTTTCCTGCCATCATTCCTTTATGTTCAGTCAATCCCTTGCTTCTCTTTTGTCCATTTATTGTACTTGATGTACAGCTACACCTGCCTTTGCTCCTTATCCCTTCTTATCCCTTCTTATCCCTTGACTGTTTCTATTATTCCTTCTTGTGTGATGATTCTGTAATGCTTATTAAACACCAGAAACAAAACAGGTTAATTGATGAAGGACAAAAAAGAATGAATACTTACAAGCAGTGGGATCACAAATGGCATGTTTGGCCTCTGGCTAGACCCAGGGGAAAGGTAACTGTCTAAATGAGGATGGTTTATTCTGACAGGCCCTTACTGTTACGCTGAGCACAGTAAATTCAGACTTAATTCATCTTTCATCTGTCAGGTTTTTGGCATTTGACCTCTGTATGTCACTGAAACATTAAATACTTGAGTGAAGCCGTGTCATCCAGCCATAATTCAAGGTGTTTGGCAAAAGTGTGGCATTAACCTACATGTTTAATTTAGGTAGTACATCTATTTTCATACACACACACATTTTTTGGGCATCACAAATAAAGACACAATAATAAGAACACATTAGTCCATGACAAACGAAGCAGATTAAAGGTCTAGTAGTATATCTGTGTGTTTGCGTTTGGTAGCTGTTCGCCAGAACTCTTAACATTCGAAGAGATGTTGATAGATCCAAGTCTCAGAAGTGTCAGAAGATCTGTATCTCAGTCACAGCCCATCATTAGGCTGAGACAAAACATTACAATCTAAAACAACATTTAAAAAAGACGGTAAAGAAGGAAGGCCTGGCAGACAAGTAAAGTGGATGACAACATTTAGTCAGGTTAAGAACAGTCTTAAGGAGGTTGGTGTGTCATTGGCAAAGTTTATAGTCAAGAGACAACTTCACAACAAGGACAGTGGTAAAGCTCAGGAACAGAAAGACCAGATTAGACTTTGCCAGAAAGCACCTGACCTGTTCAGTAATAAGATCCTTAGGACTGATGAAACAAAAATTTACTTGTACCAGAGTAAATAGGAAGAAAAAAGTATAAGCTAAACTTTGACAGATCCTGGAATGAAAGCTGAAAGTATTGATTTCGCTCACATTGTGAGTGTTATATTTCATATTTAATGTGGTGGTCTACAGACAGCAAATTCCAAAAAAACGTAACTTCCTCCCATTACTTACAAACCTAACCGATACGTAATATATTAATAACTAATAAATAGTCAAGTTTGACATTGTCAAGTAACTCACTGTGATAAAATTAGCTTTACATCTTAACATTTGATTGCATTTGCAAGTTAACAGGGATAGTTATTTATATCAGTAATATCTCAGACAACATTGTCACAATTGGACACGTGGATTTACAGGACCTTGGTGTTTTAGATGTGTATTTCACTGGACTGGTCATTTGGTGTTGTAAACAGCTTCTCAATTGACATTCAAAATGCATTAAGTCCTTAAACCATGCGAGATTTTATCTATAATTTTCAAACCTGCACTTTATACCATTTTTATTTGTATGTGAACTAAACCTCTGAGTACAAATGTAAATATGTAACATTTTGTCCACACTGGTTTTGACTGTATAGCTACTGGTTCATGTCCTCCATAAGCTTGTCTGCTCAGCAACATTGCCATGCTTGGGTCCTGAACATGCACTTTTCCCAGCTTTCCTGCCATTCTTTTGCCTTCATTTTCCCTTGCTGTCATGATGTCTGTCTGTGTGTGTGCGTCTTAGTGTGTGTTTGTGCATGTTTTACAGTAGCTGGCAGGCAGGCAGCAGGCAGGCAGATGTCTGACAGTATTCTGACGTTCAGTCCTGGTGTCTGCCTATGACTCAAGGATAGTCCACATGCGCACAAACATTCACACATACGTACACACACACTGGTGCTTGTTCCCAGTCCCAACGGGCCTAATTGGCCCAGGCTGCTTAGTACAGCACAATTATTCAGCACTTCTGACAAAAAATATTCTATGTGCATGTGTGTATGTGTGGTAAAGCTTCCCAGTGACACTTAAAGAAGTCCCTCGAGAGCTTCATGTCGACTCATGCTTTGACACATCTGTCGCTAGCTGAGGAAGGAATATCTTTCTGGGTTTCAGACAAGTCCAGAAAATTTTACA
>OMLM01001704.1:155932-180996 GCA_900302695.1 Helostoma temminkii | reverse complement strand
AAGTTGCAGCCCACTGCTTATAATTCTCAGCCCTTAAAAATTGATCATCAGCAGGTGTGCGGACCACTATAAAATGCAAGTTTTAGCAGTTTGCTGAAACATTCAGGTTTGTGTTAACACAGTGCCAAGAGAGAAAGATCTAAGGGGGTCCTGGGGAAACAATGGCTGCTGCACATGTAGAAAAGGGTTATAAAAGCATTTCAGATTTCAGCATTTTACTGTGAGAAAGATTTAGCGGAAAGCACACAATGCAGTTGCTGGTCTTCCCAGGAGTGTACATCCTGGCAGAATGACCCCAAGGTCACATTTTGCAGTGTTCAGAGAAATACAAAAACCCAAGAGCTACACCTCAGACCCTATAGGCCTGACTGAGCATGTTGATTGTTAAAGCCCATGACAGCAAAACTAGAAGAAGAATGAACAAGTACAGTTTGAAAGGGGTTTACTAAGAGAGAGCCTTATGTCTAAAAAGAACATGAAATCATGGCTGAGGTTCACAAAACTGCATTTTAACAAACCACAGCCTCACTCTTAAGCACGGCGTTAAATTGGTGATGATTTGAGCTTGTTTTGCGGGACTGGGCATCTTGCACTCATCAACTGTAAACTCTTCTCTATTCCAGTAAGGCCGTCCGTCCAACAGCTAAAGCTTGTTCAAAACTGCGTCATTCAACGGGACAATGATTCGAAGCACCCTGGTAAATCTAATGTCATAATGGCTGAAAAAATAAGACTCAAGGTTTTGATTGCAAAAGGCAAGACCTTAAGAGATCTGTGCATAAGCAAATGTCCAGAAACCTCAATGATCTGATGATGATCTGAAAAATTGAAAGAAATTTCTCCACAATTCCACTGACGTTGTAATTACCTAATAGTAAGATTCACTTTAATCAGAGGTATTTTACCACATTTTTATAATAAAAATAGAATTATGGGTGGGGTATTATCTTTTGCACATTGTTGCATTGTTATGTACATTCTGTATGTTTTAGCAAAAGCTAACCTGGTGCCACACACACATGTATGTTTGAATAGTGTAGGATGCATTAGGCAAAGTTCAGTAAGTAAATAGACAAAGGTGAAATATCAAGTTAAATCAATTTTACTTGTTATCAAATGGGTACCTGGACTTATGATCAGATATTGTAATAATAATACTCTATTAGGCTTATAGTTTAATTTCTTCACATTGGAGCAGCCAGTTAGGGTCTCTTGCGGTTAAATTACTCATTGACTTAGCCAAAATGCACCTCTTTTTTATAAAATGTACAAAAACTAGTAGGAACTGAAGGAACAACAGCAACTTTCACAAAATGTCAGCATGAAGATCTCATATTTTACAACAGACATTCAACAGTTGGTCTTTATGGAATTTTTGTCATTTTCTTCTTTTCTTTCATATTCTAAGATTTTCTTTTTCACCCTCTCACTTTGTATCCCCTGCAGCGCTATGTGGATTAGCGCTGAAGCTTAATGAAATGTAATTACCACCTTTGTCGATAAGAATCGATCTGCCTGGGTCTCACAGACCCCTTCCTAGAGAGGGTCCCGGAGGGGCCTGGTGTTACGCCCACAGTGGCTACTGTGGTGTTGGCCCCCTCCCCCACAGACCAGGCTTTATTTCCTGTCTGGTTGCCGTGAGCAATAGGAGATAGCATTGACAGGGCAGTATGAAGTGGAGTCAGATCTGACGGATGGTCCCTCAGCATGGCCTTGCAAGGGAGAATAAGATTCCTTATCAAATGAGGCGGATTAGAGAAAGGGTCTCAGGAAAAAAAATGTCAATTTCTACACCAGGTGTGAGAAGATCAGGTTTTGGCCTATATGTGCGGTTGCATGTGTGAAAGACACTGAATAATATGGTCTTTTGCTTAATTTTCTCTTTTACTCTGCTTCACATAATGAGAACCAGCATTAATGTTACAAACAGTTTGAAAACTTAATCAGTTTTTATGGTAAGTTTTATTTCTAATTATGATTTCTGTTTCAATTTACTTTCTGTTTTCAGTTTGCTAGTTTGAGATAAGTCTTTCTTGCACTCATTGATGTTTAGGGGCCAAATGGATGCCTTTAAAAAACAGCAGCTATTTTATAAAACCAATGAAAAAAGAGGTGTGTGAAACTAATTATGTGGCTTACTAATTGGCAATAAAAATACACTGCCAAGCATTGATTGGATACATTTCTCCAAAATTTTTATCATTTATTTGGCTACTCATTTAGGAATGTTACAATCCACCGCTTACTGTGATTATTAGTTTTAATTTCAGTGATTTGAAATGGTGAAATTGGCATATTTTCTTCATTCGTGACAGTAACTAAATATTTGGGGTTTGTGTCTTCAAACAGTAACACACACCTTGTTGGTCCAGATGTGGGAATTTGTATGTGTTTCTTTTCACCAGTTAAACCAGGTATAAAACTGTAATCAAAACCCCTTAAGACTTTCAAACATATTTGTCATTTGCTAGTTTATTTTAGAATAACAAAAGCAACAGCTTTAACACATGTGACACAGACACTGTTGCACATCACCCACAACACAAGGAATCAATCATTTAGACATTGTATCTGTCCATTTGATTGTATATGACTACAATTCCTCAAATAAATGGCATGGATTTTGCAGTCAGAATTCATGCTTGCAAGAGCTACAACCCTAATAGTTCTGGTTGACCTTGTGGCCTTTCCTGTAATGCCACTTTCAGACTCCATCACCAAGGAATCATTCAGTGCAAGAACAAATAGACGTCTAATGACTTTTTTGACCCTCTGATTATTACCCCAGCACCACCATCAGGCCAAACCCTGACTGGATAAACTGCAACTATTTAGTCATTAATGCTGACCGTGAAATTAAGAAGGAGATTTTTCTTTTTTGGTTGAGGCCTGCACATGCTGCGTTTGTTCTATGGGAAACTATTTCTGTGTAGTAACTGGCAGCAAACATGCAAGAGGTGGACAAACTGAGTTGTACCTCTCCCACACACTCACACAAACATTACTGTAGTGGTATGGGGAAGGGGCCAAGTGTGTGGGAGAGATGGAGGGAAGGATCGATAGAGCAACGAAAGAGTGCTGTAAACCATGAAAGAAGACAAAAGCCTCCTGTTTTCCCACAGTGCACCAGACTTTGTTAGCCTGGGAGCTACTGCGCTACCACCAACACTCTCACATACAGAAACACTTGCATACAATCACCCAGATCAAGTAGAGTAATGAAGCAAAAACATAGCGTGTACCTGGGAAATATCAATAAACCACTGATTCAACACACACTTTAGCTAAAGGAGGAATAGTTATTCTCCACTTCTCCAGACCATCATCTACAGGGAATTGATCTTTATTCTTTATGTCCTACAGCACCTTACATAACTTACTTACTTATGCTTCACCTTAAATGCCCAGTGTCTGTCTGGGATGTTTATAATGGGCAATTTTTTGTGTCTTATTTTTAACTCTTATTACTGCAGTCATCGTTTCAAATACTTTACCCTTCCTTCTCAGTTTTAGAATTAAGTCGAACTCAAACTCATATATTACTTCTAAATCATCACATTTTTTTAGAAATAACTGCCAGTTTGGCATTAGTGATGGTAATGTTTGTGAGATGAACTTTGGGGTTCACCACTTTGACCCAGACCAAGGTAGCTATTTTTGCATACTATGAAGTTTAAAGTAGCTGCCATCTGAAATTGCCGGCTAGTCTGTCACAGGGGCCTTGGCTGATCTGTGATAGATCAATGCTTATCACTTTTCTATAATCCCTGGTTGTTATTGCAGTGAATTAATTACCAAGGCACGTGTGGAATCTCGGGTGCAATGTTGTATCCATCTGCCAGGCAGAGCCATGATTTCTTTGGAATCCAAACAATCTCAACATTCAGCCCGTGGACGTAACGCACAAAGAATGCAGGTAAGCGTCCCTGGTTGACTAGCTTACTGTGGCAGACCGAAATATTGATTGATGCCTGATAATGTCCCATATGACAAATTGAAATTCCATTATTAAACAACTTGTAATGTGATTAAGACGTACTCTGCAAGGGGTTAGATAAATTAGGCTCATTTGGGCTCATCCTTGTGCCATAGAATGGTAAAACATTAATAAGTGTAATTTAGTTTAATGCTTGTGCTTAATTGTGGAATTTCAACCTCTGAGTCTGTTGAATGTTTACAGTACTATAATGCATTACCATTAGTCTCAGCTGCACTTTGTGTTTAGTGCTAATTAACAGATGTATGAATGTTATGGTGGTGAACATGGTTAACCTTATACTTGTTCAAATTAAGTATATGTGTGTTTTCATTGTGATCATGTAAGAATGTCCACATCAGTTTAGCACAAAGCATTGCTGTGCCTAAACTTCACAAAGCCATTAATGTGGCAGTAGACTAGGGCTGTGCAGCTTTGACAAAACACTACCTCTGGATTGTTTCTGGCATTTTAGTGATAATGATAAGTAAACACACTTGTCAAAATGAGAAGTCTAATAAAGTCAGAGTTTGGCAAAATAAAACATGCAATTTAGGCAAAGTGGTTGGACCATAATGCTTTTGGTCAGACATTGTGTATCTTTTGATCATAAGTATTCCATCCCTCTCACTTAGATTGGCACCATGATTTTTGTGTTGTAATTACTGACAGTGCTTTTTATGCTTATTATAACATCTATTGTGTTCTCAACAATTTTTTATTTACAACACAGTTCTATTAAAATCTGCTTAGTGCATTTCTGTCCTGTTATATTGGCCTTGAAGCTCCTTATTGTTCCACACAGTCAAATTTTTGGCTCCTGTTACTTGTGGCTACATCAGCGGAGTGAAGTTTCAATGGAAAAAAAGAATCACCGCACATGTACATCATGATAAATTTGTCTGTTTAACTGTTTCCACTGTACTGCCACAATATCTATTAACTGTCCCATCTCAACCAAGAATAAAAATAAATTGTCCCTCCAAAGTTTCCCTTGAAAGTTGAAAATGTGCATCCAAAAAAGTGCAACACAGTATTGACACTCCTCTCCAGTATATATTCTACTGATTATTTGTGCGTGTAAACATTTTTGGCAAACAAAACAAAAACGTTTGCATGCCAAACGAGTAGGGGAAATTCCATAATCTCGTAAATAAAGCTTGTCAAACAAAACATGCAGCCAAGATTTTAAAAAGTTAAACTTCAGTGTTCTGCTCCTCTAAGTGTGCGCACGCGTGCTTGTCTCCATCAATGAATGGGCTAAAATGTTCTGTTGATGATACACACACATATACACACACAAGTGCAAAGGCATCAATGGCATATTAAACAACTCCAGTTCAGAGTACACAGTGCAAAGAATGGGCACAGCATGTATTTGTTTGACCACACACAGTATCACAGCAGCTAGCGCAGAGATTGGGTTTATTTAACAAGCATCTAAGCAGAACCAGCAAAGCCCTTACTAATAATAACTCAAACAAATGCCCTTCGACTGTATGAGAGCAGTGGGAATACTATTAATACTCATGTAAATAGCCTGCTATTTTCAGCAGGTTGTTGTGTTGCTCAGTGCGTTTGGGGTGGGTGTTTGGTGGTGTTGGTTGTAGCATCTCATTTGTCGTTTTGTCATAAAGTAATTATAATTTAATCAGCTTAGAAGATGAGGCCCTGGGATGACTCAGATAAAGAAAGTTCTCATTGTAAACACAGTTGTTTTTGTTGGTGCACAAAATGTATATATATTTTGGCGCCTGCATACTTTGTTCCTAATTTTCTTAGTGTTTCGTGTCCATTTGGTGGCCTGCCAGACACAAAGACAAAATTCATCCTTTCACAAATCAGGCTTATTTTTGACCTTCATTTAATTGTCATGGGCATGCTGGTAAAAAAAAAAAAAAAAAAAAAGCCACATCATCTTTAATTGTCAAGTGGCTACTCAGTTGTTAATCAGAGTCAGACCACAAAATCACAAGTCTAGGACTGGCTGATGTAGCCAAAAATATGACTTTTTTTCCATACATTTTTAAAAAACACATATCTCTTTTTCTTTTTAATAATTACTGCTGAACAGTCCATTCAATTCTAATTAACTTATCTGTAACTACTAAATTCTGTAACTACTATCTTGTTTGAGAGTGAGAATGAAGTAAAATGTACAGTTGGGACCAAAAGTATTTGGGCACCGACAGTTTTTATAATTTTACCTTTATACACCACCACAATGGAGTTGAAATAAAACAATCAAGATATGATGTGTAGACTTTCAGCTTGTAAAAGGTTTCACAAAAATATGACATTTACCATTTAGGAATTGGAGGGCTCAGAATATTGGGACAGAGTGCCATAATTGTAAATATAACAATCATTTTTAATATTTGAATGAAAATTTGTCCCTGGAGGTGCCTAGCCAGGCCTTTACTGCACACATTTAGCCACATTTAGTTGCTGCGTGTTTGTGTGTCTTTCTGTTCTATTAGTTTTGTAGCATTTGTCCGAATGTGAACAGAGTATAGTTCTGTACACCTCAGAATTCATTTTGCTACTTCTGTCAGCAGTAACATCATCAGTCACCAGTGAGCCCATACCATTCGCAGCCTTACATGCCCATGACGTAACACTGCCTCCAACATGCTTGACATACAATGTGGTATGCTTTGGATTATGAGCTGTTCCTTTCCTTTACCATACTTTTCTCTTCCAATTATTCTGGTATTCAACGGGTACTATTCTCAGTGACTTTAGAGAGTGCTCCATGCGACAGTAAACAAAGTCATTTAATAGAGGAAGGAAGCAAAATGCATACAGAAGACACACATTTGAATATTTAACCCTGCAGTTATGACACTTTATATTTTTCTCGCTCTACAGTTCTTATGGTTTGTTTGTAAATCACTGTTTTGCCATCTTCTCCCCAGTATGTTTAACTTTTGCAGACACAAAATCAACAAATTTGTCTTTGGTGTTCACACTTGCATTCACTAGAAGCAATGAAGATTAAAGGGCAGGCCTGTCTTTTTGAAAAGATGGAACTGCGATCACGTTTTTAGCAATGAACATAATCTTTATATTGTGAGTCAGTGTATTTTTAGAATGAATGAAGGATGATGGAAGCATAATGGCCTAACAACCTGCTGATCTGAGTCCACAGTTCCATGTAAGATTGAGTTTAGACAAGAAAATCATGTTGAGTAGAATTAAAGTAAAAGTAGAAGTAAATGTTTTTTTGTTTTTTTTTTTAATAAAATTTGAATAAAGATATGTGTGTGAAGTGACTATTAACCAGACCACAGTCTTTCTCTTAATCCAGTGCCTGAACATTGGAGTCACATTTCTGAAATGTTGGATATCTTTCTAGTCTATATTTTAGTAGTTAGTTCATATTTTTCTGTCTAACAACAATGGAATGGTGATCAGCTATTTTTGCAGACAAAAATATGTAACCTGTGGAAATTTTACCGACATGTTAACGTATTTGCAACTTGTCACTTTCGTTAAATGTAAACATACTGTATGATCTTTGTTACTTAAAACATAATAGGTTGCAATGTTCCCAACAAAAATGTATTTGTGATTGCAGTTTTATTGTGTAGAAATATAACTTTAGGAAAAGGTTTGATAAAAGGTCAGTATGTCCATTTTGAGATCTCAGAAACCACTTTAGTACAGTAGAGGACATTACTTTTTTTGTGGTATAAAAAAAATAACATTATATTTAAAAAGGCTTTCCACAGTCAGTGCACCATTACTCTGAAATATATGCAGACCTGACTCTTGACAGTTTTAATTGAAAGTCCTTATGAGAACTCCATGAACCCTGTAAAGCTCCTTGAACAACTGACGACAGTAATGTCTAAACTGTGTCCATGCAGCAAACCAGCTCATAGCAATGACATAAAGAAAGTTGACATATTGTTGAACTAAAACCAGAGGTGAGAGGGAGTGTGTGTGAGTGGATAGAAATAGTGTGGGGCTAAAGGGACTGAGAGGTGGTGGTTGTGGTTGTGGCAGGGGGTCTAAAGCAGACCAATTAAGAGAAGCCTCCCACTTTCCCCATTGTCACCGCAGCAACTGCCAGGTGAATTTCCTGGTTGTTGAAAGAAGTTAAAACGCCGCCGACCACCAAAGCTTACTGTTTTTCTTCTCTGTCTGGCTTAATATTCTACGTTTGTCTCTGTATTTCTAAGTTGCCATACTAAAATTGTCATGGTTGTGAAGTCACTGTCGAGCACCCATGTACTCCTCCATCTTCCTCCTGCATCTATCTGAGTCGCTTGCCTCTTGGATTTATTTATTTCCCCCCTGCTTTTTCTTGTCACCAACAGCTGCCTGCCCTATCTTCCCTTGTTCCTCTTCCACCACTCTCCCCATTTCTTTCTCTGTCCGTCAGTTTCTCTTCCATTTTGTACCCCCAGAGCGAGTGGATTCCTGCAGAGGAGTGGCATTTAGAGAACCTCGCTCTCCTATTGCTGTCGCACCACTGGGTTTAGAGAAAATCAATCCTACTAATTAGATCTGTGCATCACTGTTATTTTGTCTCTGTGTGTGTATGTGTGTGTTCTGCATGTCCTGTAATCTATATTTAATGTTAGGAAGCAGAGCTTTAAAGAGTGCCACAGCTGGCCTGTTTGCTAATTAATGACATTTTCCCCTTTAATTACCATTCAATTGAAGCCTGTGCTCTACTGTTCTTTGTTTTTTCCCTTTCTTTGCTTGGCTTTCTTTTCTCTGCTGTCATCTTCTTCGCTTACTAATGATTTCTTTTTCATCTTTTCCCATGTTGCTTTTAGTTATCTTTTCTGTCAAGAAGAACTTTGCTTTTTATTGTCAGGTGTTAAAATCACTTGTCAGTGCACCCTTAAGCAAGGAATTGAACCCAGTACAATTGAACCAAGCCTGAAGTGATGTGTTAAAGAGTATTAATTTCTGTGTGCCACCTGCCTTAATTTTCCATTTGTGCATAAAAAAACTTAAATGAAGTAGAATAATTGATGCATCAATTTTAAAAAAAGCAACAAAGTGCAAAGGAAAGAGATTTGGGATAGATGTGGCTGATTTATCATCCTCCTAATATCCTTATAATGTAATTTTATGGAAATGTATATTAATTAGCATTTCTTCTGCAGATTTTCTGAAATGTTTTATTGAAATAAACCACACTTGGAACAATCTGACTGGACAAAGACACTAGAGCCATGATGGCTCTGCCAGAGTGTAATAAACCTAGGCATACTAATATACTCTACCCGATAATGCTAACATGCTGGTGTTTGCAGGAATTTCAGAAAGTGAATGAATTACTATTCATCCTGTGTACACATATCCTTTTTCTCTGCACTACATATAATTGCATTCCATCCCACAACTGTTTAAACATTTCACTAATATCTCCACAGTCACGAAGGTCTGTGTAAAATTAGATTTTATTCCAGCTGGTTGCTGTTGATCCATTTGAATGCAGTAGCCGTCGACTGACCGTCGCTCCAAATTGTGACTATTTTAGTTGCATTTGCATGTGCATTTTTAAGAGAAAGTGCAGCAAAGTCTTATACGAGTGTGCACTGGCACAACAAAAAGAATTGCTCATGCAGTTCATGTGGCTAAGATACTGCAAAGAAAGAAACATCATGTATTGTATGTACTGTCCTCAGTGTCGCCCAACACTTGCAGGGCAACTACAAACTTTAAACATGTCCTGTGTAACACTGTAACTGACACAAGAGCAATGTAAAGAATCTGACATCAGACGAGAGGCAGGGGACACCATGACTAGGTTGCCGGTCTATCACAGGGCTGACATAGAGACAGACAATCACACCTCTAAAGTTACCAGTTAACCTGACTGCATGTTTTTGGACAGTGGGAGGAAGCTGGATATTATTATTATTATTATTATTATTATTATTCATTTGTGTCATTTGACTTGTTATTGCCAAAGCATTTGTCAGTAATACAGTTAAGATGTGAAAAATTATTTTGTTACATGTTGATTTAAATGGTGATAATATTTTGTGCTACTAGTGGAATAAGCTTGTCTGGAGCCCTGCTGACCAACAATATTTCTCCCATTTAAGAATACAGCAAGTATATATGCATATGTTTGATTTAGCAATGTATTTTATTAGTTATGAGGCAGAACATTTACATTTTAGAAGAACAACGTTGTAGTGAGCAGCATCTAGGATTCAAATAGGAGTGACTTAAAAAAAAAGTGAAACACAGAGCTTACAACATAACTTAAGGTTAAAACAGCATTATAATCCCACAAGGCATTTGATACATTCCTGCTCAATGTTTCCATCTTTTTACAGTCTTTGCAGCAAAGATCTCAGATAAAATGTCTCCCTGGGGAGGTAGAGTGAGGGCCAAGTCAGCCTCTTGGCCTCTTTTATTTCTCCACTCTTTACCCTTCTTTCCCTCCTTACTATCTGCCTTTTTCTTTTTCTAGGATCTTGGTCCTTCACCACCTGTCAGATACCTGTCTTTTTACCCTCATACCACCTCTATCTCTGTTCAACTGTCAAATTAATTTTTTAGTGAACTCCTGAAAAGACTGAAATGTAAAATAGGTGCACTTCTAGTGGTTTGTTCAATAATTATTCATATTTTTTTTACTTTTGTTTTTATATGGAATTTTCTCTTTGGTTCAGTTGAAGTTCATTAACTTGATGTTCCTTATACAAACCTTCCGTTACCAGAAAACGTATGTATACCTTGCATTTAAGAACATGTGCTAACCATCTTGAGTTATGGCTTTAAAGGGACACAGTGGACAGATTTCAAAGAGCATTTTAAATCCAAACCAATTCGTCCATTCTGTCGTTCATGTGCTCACATTTCTTCCTGGATATGGCAGAAATAGGAAATTAGGCTCTTAGAACAGATATTACTTCCTTTGATACATCGAAAATGTAAAAAAAAAAAGAAATAGAAATGTCATATTAATGGTACTGGACTTAAATGTGGGTTCCCCACATTAATTACTAAATAGGATATACTGTAATCATCTAGACTGAAATATTTGGTAATAAACACACGCAGATGCATGATGCAGAATTGACTCACTCTCAAAATCAGAGTTGAATTGGACTTTTGTGACTCGTAAACATCTCTGCTGGAAGGGACTGAGTGTCAGCTGGAGGTGAAGTTAGCAATGAGTGTTGCTTTGCCTGTTTTTGATCTGTAATGAGGATTAAAACCTCTGAGATCAAAGTTACACAGTTGAAGACATGTTGGCTGCCCACACCTCTTACAGAATGCTTTGACATGTCTGACAAAGTGCCCGTTGCTAAGAAACAAAGTGAGAAAATAGCATGGTACAAACAGAAAACCTACAGATTTGTCTGAGATTCAGAACATTCGTGTGTTCAAACTCTTCTACTGTTTAGTTTTTTTAATATATATACATTCCCAATCTGTTTAATTAAGGCAAAAGCTGACGTTTTGAGACATGATTTAGGTGAATGAGGCATCGTTTTATAGCTACTGCTCAAGTCTGAGCAGGTCATGGAGAACGTCTGATAAACCGTTGGACTCAGTTTGTTGTTAAGAGGTTCTTCTTGAGAATTCAATTCAAATGGGTAAAATTTGTTGTCAGTAATCTGGTTCTAGTGTATGAACCCTGAATTTGTTCTGCGTGCATGACTACATGTGTAGAACAGGAAATACGGGTGTTTAATTTGACGGGTACTGTGGCTTTATCATTTTAGCTTTTCTTTCATATCTCTGGGTGGAATAATTTTTCCAATGCACTGTTCCAATATTAGATTGGGCATTCTTCAACCTTTAGCCACTGATTCAGCTTTATTTCTCAGACTCCAGGGCCTCTTGAGTGCAAGGACTCTGAGAATACAAGTATTGAAATGCATCAGTTAGCTTAATTCTGTTTCTCCCCCTGCAGATGCCCCACTGCCAGTCGGCTGAATCAAATCTCACCCTCCAGTCATTCATTCATTCAGGGTTGTGGGATGTGGGCTGTCTGTGCTGCGTCTCCAGCACTGGCTGTTCCTTTTTCCTTTATTTACGCTGTGTCTTTGAATATCCCCTTGTATCCCATAGCAGCAGATGACATATCACATCCCTCTCAAGCTTTTGTCAGGCAGCTAAATCCTGTCCCCAACGCTTTGACAGGCCAACAGTGGAATGGGAAACCTTAACTCGCTCCTCCAGAGCCCCGAAGACAGCGGCCTGGCCCCACAGCTTCCGATCAATTCCACTTCCTCTGAATATCAGTAAATCAAGCAGAAGCAAGATCCCTCCCCTGGTCCGTTGACATAGACTAATTCTGCTGGTTTCCTCGATAGTGATCTTGCTAAGACCCCAAGTGAATAGTAGAGTGAGAGACAGATAGAGCTAGAGTTGTATAAAAAGCAAGCCAACAGGTCTATGGAGCAGGGATTAGTGGGTAAAGTGGATTAGGAAGAGGTATTCTGATATTCCGCCCAGGCTGCCGACAAGGTCTTTAGAAAAGCAGAGAAACATCTGCTGGAGCTTAGTGAGGCAATGAAAACACTGGAAATCAGAATGGCTAGAAGACACATGCGTTTACACGCAGAAAGATTTAAAACAACGAAGCCATGGCACGGGACCGAGGCAGTGCAACACAACAAAACCTTCTCATTTTTATGTATATATCAATGTACATGCAGCAGCACCCTGGGGTGCTTGTGTTCTTGGCTCTGTGCATCTGTGTGAGTGTATTTTTGCAGATGGAGAGTGTCTATCTGTGCATTTTAGAATGAGCGATTGCACCAGCCAGGCTAGACAGGTCCTGGCAAATTAGAGTTTGCTGTACATCCTGATTGAAGCCTTTGTATTTTGAAAGACATGGAACGTACAGTCTCTATTGCTCTTCTTTTACCTCTGTCTGTTGTCTGTTCCTCCACCTTTATTTACAGCTCCATTGCAGCTCTGACATAATGAGGACATGAGTTTCAGATGAGATGAAATGAGGTAATACAAGGCTCCTGTCAGCATCGTTTTCTGGACAGCTTCTAAAAACAGCCGGTGCCGCTTCCTTAACTGGGCCATTAACTTAGAAGGAAGCCTTCAATTTCGTGCTTTGACTGAACAAACAGTCCAGCGCAATGGTAATGTGCAGCTGAGTGTGATGTTGCTTTGATGGGACAGGAAAAAGTGCTGCATGGATGAGTGGAGAAATCAAGGAGAGATGCGAAATTTAGCATTAGAAAGAATTGGGTGACAGAACTTTACTGTACTATTTTTACTTTCGTCAGTCAGAAAGAGTCAAAGTAGCCATTTCAACATCACTGATGTAATTAATTAGCGGTAACAGATCCATTCATTTTGTTTAATAAATGATCATCAGATTGAAACATTAGCAAGACAGGTAAATCTCATAATTTTCATCCGGAGTCATACCCATTTTTTCCATTAAATTGATTTAGCATATCATAAGTGAAACAAACACTTTAATAATAATCTGCCAAAGTACACAGTGGTATGGTCTATAACCAAAATATATTAACTGTATACTATGTATACTCCTAGTCAACAGTCTGAACATACACTCTCCTTTAGTGGGTTTTCTTTCTTTTTCTATTTTCTTTTCAACACAATACAATTACAATACTGAAGACATTGAAATCCTGTCAGAACAAAAATGTTACAAAACCCAGAATATATAATTTATTTTTTATTATTATCTTATTATGTTTTTGATTGTCCATAGGACAGTAGTACATTTATCTTTGGCACACTAATGGCATTCACTAATGGCATTTTCAGTCAAGAGTTAATTTGTGACTTATCTTGCCTTCTTAAAGTGCTTTAGACCAGTTGTCATGTGCAGAGGAAGGGTGGGTACAGCGTCTGCCATTGCTGCCAAAACCAAGATCTGATCTAATCCACTTGAGTTTGTTTGGGATGAGTTGGACCGGAGAGGGTGAAGGAAAAACGGCCTACAAGTACTTAGCACTTCTGAGAAATCCTTCAAGGTTGTTGGAAAACTATTCCAGGTGACTACCTTATGAGGCTGACTGAGCGAATGCCAAGAGTGTCATCAAACCAAAAGGTGGCTAGTTTGGTTGTGTGTCTTCAGTATTTCTGTGTCTTCAGTGTTCATCTACAATGTTTAAAATAATTCAAAATTGTGTCCAAACTTTAGACTGGTAGAATACATTCAGTCAAATGCAATTTAGCTTCATGAAAATATTGTCTAATTTTCAGTATAGCTGTGGTGGAGCTCTTTCTCATGTCACACAGTCTTTATCAGCAGATGAAATTTGCATGTTTTTGCAGTAATTTGAAATTATTTTGACATTAAAGCTGAGGCTTAAACTTCATTCACGACCTTGGAAACAGAAGCTTGGTACCTCTGTTGTCTGATGGTCATATGATATGATCAAACGCATCGGCCACAAAATGGTTCCTATGGTGACACTATTTTCTCACCCGTTGTTTCCAATGTCATGAATGAACTTTTGATTCAGTAAATCATTGAACTAATTTTAATGATTTAATTAGCAAAAGAACGATAAGAATACTGGACATCAGTGCTTTTTGGTGTAAGGATCATTCAAGGGCGAGGGTTAATTAACAATTTTGCGAGTAACCTTGAAAAACGAGTGCTGCTCCTACATTATTGTTGATATTGATATAGATTAATTGCAGGCATTGACTTTATGCTTTCATATTGTCACATTCAGGTCTAAGATTGCTTGGTTTTTAAATGACAAAAAATAAGGCTTTCCTTGACCCTTCAGCATCATTACATGTGTGATATAGTGTATGTTTGAGTAGGTTAACTAGCAAACATTTTTTTATGTTTTTAAGTGTGTCATTGTCTGTGTGAATGTGTGCTTTTGAACATGTATGTCTCCCTCTGATGCATCTGTAAGTCCAGTCAGTATGTAGTGTGTGAAATATTGATGCCAAGCAGCACCTCCCCAGACTCAGGGGAGTGCCGTTTAAAGGTTGTGGCTCTTAACAGCATGCTCCAGGGAGCTCCAGTGTATCGCTCACTTTCCTCCCCCGAGGGCCATACTGTATTGTCCTTCTTTTCTTTCTGGCCTCTGTAGACTCACAGCAGCAGTTAATTCACCCTATATTTCTTAAAAAAAATTTTAATTTAACGCCATGAAATATTGTCTGCCATATCTGCAGGCTGCCGCTCAGCTCTGTCATTGTATCTAACACAGTAGCAGCATGTTGTGTTGACACCAAAGGAAAGCCAAATAGACTGCTGAGGCTTTTCTGATGCGTGTTTTCTTCTCCGCTGCCAAAGAAGAATAGTGTTTTGAGGCAAGTCTGGGCAGAGTTCTGTCATAAAGGTAGTTATTTTTAGCAACGAGTGAAGCAAAGCACAGTCAAAAGGGCACACTGCATGTTGCGCTTGTGTTTTTATCATGAGCATGTATGCACATCAGCTACTCTGCAGTAAAGAAAATAAAACACAAAATCACCTAATCTCTGTATTGTCTCTGAACGCCTCACAGCACAGTTCTGTCTTCCAGAACTGCAACGCAAGACTGTGAACTTTTGTGTTGCGGTTTTGGCCTCGGTTCCAGAACAGTTACACTCCTATGAGAAATTGGGTCAATGACATTTCTGTCAAAATGACATATATTTTGGTTATTTCTTCATAAATATTTTGTCTGTGTTTGTCTAGGGTGTTCTCTCTGGCTTGAAGTGGGCAGATGCAAAACAATAGTTGTCCTGTGTTTTGTTGAAACAATAAGCATTCAAAGCCCTGAACGTGAAAACACTGAAAATTTCTGGACTTAACCGCACATTACATCTTCAGCTTTAACGTTTTTTACCTCATTTAGTTCATTTGTTTTGATGGAGTGACAGTATAGATATAAAGAAAACTTAATAGTGACTCGACAAAGTGTGAACACGCTGTTTTAATAAGGTCTTTTTCAGAGATACAGTAGACTACTTATTTTCTTGAGTTTTTTGAGTAAGGAGTCCAGATTTTAGTCGCTGTGTAGAGCTGCAATTTAATTTAATTAAATTTAATCCATCTACTTTGTACTTTTGCCTCTGGTCTTTTCCCTTTATGTTTGAATAATACGAGTTCAGCCGTTAAATTTTGGTCCCCATGCTTTTCCTGCGAGGAACAATTTTCTGCAAGCTCATGAAAACTCTTGGCTGATACCCAGTTGTGTATACTGAGGACACTGAGAGGCAAACTGAGGTCAGTCTGGAAGGTTTGTTCCCCTTCATTTAGTCTTGTTCTCCTCCTTCTCATCATGTTCATCCATGTTACAGAAAATTTAGACCTTGTCAACATCCACATTCTAAGCTGTCATCAGATGAACACATTATGTAACTTGTTGATTTGTGACATAGTTTTTTGTTCTCTCTTGTTCTCATCTATCATGATGTTAGTGCAAAAGTTTGTTTATCTGTGTCTGAGACCACATTCAAAGACGGAATTTGCTCTTTTCATTTTGGGCATTTTAGCCTTTATTTAATAGTTTCACGTTAGAGTGGCAGTGTGAAAGGTGTGACATGTGACAGAGGACATTGTAGTTACATGGCAAGCGCATAAACTGTAAGGGTAGCTGTGTGCTTCAGATTCACTCGCTGTTTGACTTGAATATTAATAGAGTTGCTTATGCTTTTCTGATAGCAACATAAAGATATAATATACACCACATAGGGTTACCCTTATGTGTGTGCATTTTCATGTTTTGACTCTACTTTTCTGTGAACGAATTTAGTTCTAAGCTCTTTATTTTTTTAGGAAGCAGTAACATCAGATCATTGAGTGTAGTGAATGAGTGAAGCAACTTACTGAGCAAGTTGAAATCATTCAACTTGAAGACCTAGCTAACCAGGTTACGTACATTTTACACCAGGAAAACGTGAGTGAAATTTCAGGATACACTGTGGGCACGAAATTGGTGATGTTTCGTGTAGGTAACCACAACTTTGTAGTTACATTTTATATTGGTATCACACGTGAGCTGGCATTGAGTTCATTCAGCTGTGTCCCGTTTTGGTCCATGATTGGCCCCGATTACTCGTCATATTGAGTAGAGATAGACTGTCATCCAGCTATGCACCTCCTAAGCTTCTCATGGAATTCAGATCTCTCCTGGGAACAGACTAGTGTTTTGCTAATAGCTAATAGTAGGCTAGCTGTTTCCATGGTAACTTCATCCTGATCACAGTCACAAATGTCCTCACTCAAACTAACGCAGGGATTAGAAAGACCCCGAGTCCACATTCTGTCACCTCAGAAAACGCAGTGTGAGTTGGCAGATGAGCCAACAAAAACTTTCAGAAGCTGCACAAAGAGAGAGGAGCTGTTATAACTGGCCAACCCAGCAAGCTTGTTGTGTAAACTAGTAAAGTCTCACCTCACCTGTGCTTCCTCTTGTTCTCCTGCCAGCTGAGGAGCTGAGCTGAGAGCAGACAGAGAGGAGAGGCTGCAGCAAAAACATTACTGTTTCCAGATCTGCTAATCTCACAGCTTTCTTCAAGTGCTAATGAAATGCATGTAGATGAGAGAGTGAAAGTTTTAGTAATCACAAGCATGAGTGCATAAATAGGCCAGTGTTGGTTATTGAAAAATGTCAAATATTGGCTTGATTATGCAACCACGGCATGGTTATTAAAGAACATTCATCATTAAGCAAGCTAAAGCCTTGTGGATTACTAATGTTGTGCAACAAGCACCAGGTAAGTGAATATAAGTGTGTCTGTGTGTTGTTTTAAGATCAGTCAAGCCAAACTAAAAAACTGTTGCCACAATATCCACATTATTATTTTGCTTTGTGAATAAAAATTATGTATCTTTGTGTCCTGGTAGCGGAATCTATTTTTTCCTGTGTTTTCTGTGCCCATTCTTTTCCTTTCCTTACTGTTGTCCAAAGTTCCTAGTAAAATCTGCCATTTTATTCAACATATTCTCAAAAATATTTAACTACATGCATCACTCAATGAGATTATTTCTGCTTTGAGAGTAGCACTGCTCCAGAGTAAAGACAAAAAATCCAATTAGATGATTTGGAGTTATGCGGGATTCGTGTTGCACACATTCACTTAAGGCCAGTGAACTTACACTGCACATTTTCACTTACAACTGCATCGCAGATGTCCATCTGTTACTTGTATGTGACTGTGTGTGACAGAGAGAGACAGAGGGAAAGACAAACAGAGTCGGAGAGAATGAGACGGAGACAAAGTGTGCGGGAGTGTGCATTGCCGTCAATATAGCGAGAGAATTGAGTTATGCTCCTAAAGCCGCTCCTGCAATCTGGCCACCTCGTCTTTATCTCTCTCCTCCCTTTTCTCCTCATCTATTTCTCACTCTTTCATTTTCTCTCCTTCACACACTCGCACACATGCTCAGGGTACGAGACTGTGTGTGCGTTTGTGTCTATCTGAGTGGATCTCTGTGTGTAGGAGGTGTTTTGGCAGCCTCTGGTAGTAGAGTATAATAACAAAAACTGTCCGGTTGGCATTCACTCACATATCCCAGTACGCCCTTCGTCCTTCGCCCTGCACCCCCCTCCTCCTCTTCCTCCGCGCTCTTGTTTTCTCTCTTGCCATTCCTGTTTGCTCTGCCATCTTTTCGCAGCACAGATGAAACTCTCTCCTTCACACCAACTCCTACGCTCTTTTTCCTCCTCTCTCTCAAACTATTTTTTTAAATCATCGGCCTGTCTAATTCTCTGTGATACATATTCACTGTTTCTCCGTGGTATTGTGTGTTGATGCTCATGCAGTTCTTGCATTTTAAATTTGTCCAAATCTCATTTGTGACTCTCATGCTTCATGTGTACTCTCAGAATGTGTGTGCTGTTATAATTCTATCCAGTGAGCACCAAATGCCCTAACAAGGTTAGCAAGATGAAAAAATTCTTCTATTGTAATGTGCAGCCATTTTGGCTTATGCTTTTGCACTGGTTGATCGTTTATTTCTCCCTTTTAAAATATGGGCTAGTAGTAAAATAGGGTTACATATTAAAGGTATTCACTGGTAATATCTGGTAGATGTTGAAGAAAATGTTGTAAAATGCGACATTGTAAAATGTTTTCAGGACTTGACATTAAGCTTTTTTGCCCACCATTGTCACAGATTTTTCAAATTATGGGCAACATTTAGAAAATGTATAATTTTATTGTCCAGTTGCAGCTTTAGGAACAATTGGTCTGGGACTGGTTGGTAGTGCCCCTCTGCCATACAGCAGGGCAGGTAGCTGCCCTCTTTGCCCCCCCTGTAGATACACCCTTGCGTCACAGGCCCTGTCTGTACTAATAAATTAAACTCCAACAATTTGACATTTCAAACAATAATATAATTACTTAAGTCAATAGTTGCGTGTAATTAGAGTGAGATGTCCAACACAAAGTCAAAAATAAGTTGGTTTGTTTTTAGTTTGTTAATCTGTAAGTTACTGTCTAATGAACAGCAGAGTGCTTCCATGATGTCCCTTTTTTATTAAAAACAGCACATCTCTGAGCCATGACCTTAAAAGTGCACAATCTATATGCACTCTTAGCCTCTCTGTCCTATCTTGATATCGGAGAGAATGGGAGTTTGGCCATTCTGAGGCCAAATCCTGCGTTTATTCCTAAAATGATAGGTTCTTCCTTTAAATCCAGAATCACAACATTTGACAGTTTTTTCCTTCCTCTCCATGGGAAGAATCTCATATTCAACCTCTGTCAGGACGCATCCTAACACTGTCAGCTCAGTGCTCATGACTCACGCAGATAAAGGCATAAATAGGCCAATGAGTGTGTTGCAGACACAGCCACTCAGTGCACTGCCCTTCTTATCTGTGCAAGCATTAGGGCTGATAGAGTGCTTAACAGCTGCTCATATATGTCCTGCCAAAAGAAATGTACTGTTTGTGAGCTTTGCAATGTGCATATCCACTCACACTTTGACCGGCTGCACCAGCCTCTGCTTGTAGTGTGGTAGTGTTACATTGCAACTCATTTAGTATTTCAGATATACAGAAGTGTCAGTTTATTACTTCAGGTGCCTTTTGAAAAGCCTACTTAAAAAATGGTGCAATAATTAAATAAAACAAACGTACAAAACTCTTATTACCAGTGGGTCAGCTATGCTGCTTACTGGCTGGCAGGCGTCACTGGCCAAAGTATTGGCCAACACAAATTCAAACTCAGATTTTACTTTAATGATTGAGGTTTTACTTTAATGATGAAGTTTTTAGGGACAGGCATGATGCCTCTCAACACTACCCAAGGCTGAAACTGAACAAACCGTATAGCTTGCCTCATGCACATGCTGTATGCACAGAGTGAATAGAAAGAAAATGAGTCTAAATGAACTTCACATGCTAAATTACAGTATTGCTCATAAATATTCCAACTTCTTTCCCTGTATTGTTCTGCCTAATTGTTAAAACAAGCAAGTCAACAGTATAGTATGTGCTACTGTGTACAGTATTTGTGAGATAAATTTCATAATGCAGTCTGAATTTCTCACTGCTGTCTCATTTTGGCCTATAGTATATGTAAATGTAGCAAGATGCGTTATGTTTGACATAACATTACTAATGGGATGCCACTGAGCTATGTTCCAAATGGATTTTTCTGTGTAGTCATGTTGATAGATATCCAACACTGAAGAACTCCAATGAATGAATTAGATATGTTTTAAAGACGTACAACCCCATATGTAATCTAAATAGAAAAGTTGGGCTGGCATTTATTTATTTTAACTTGTGCTACATTCTACCTATGCTTCTGTGCTGCAATGTGGACCCACCTGTTCAAGTCACTAGTAGCAGGACTGAATCAAATAAATCAACCATAGGGCACTTAATATAGCGAGATTTATAGTGATCATTCTAAGACACCACATATAAACGCAGGCTGTGGAATAATAAAAATAATTTTGGTTGGCAGAGATGTTTAGTCTACATCAAAAGTTAAAAAAAGTGTTTTCATGTACACAAGAGATCAAGACTATTAAGGAATGCTCAGCCGGATATGTTTTATTTGAGTAAGATCAGAGAAAACTGTAAAAATATTTTAGAATTTTTATATCATGCAATGATAACAAGCAAAAACCTAAATCTAGGTCCACAATATGATCATCACAGAATATGACCGAGACACTCAGTAAATGTTGCAGTTATTTTGTTAATGTACTGATTTAATGGTAATTTTACATACACAAGTCAAATATGTGATCTTTACATAATCAGAAGGCTGCTTCATTATGACAGATCTTTACTCACACCACACTGACCTCTATAATCATCACACTCAGAGACAGCTGACTGAGTCACAGTGGAGTTGGAAAAAGTGTACATGGACATTCCTTCAAAGTAGTGTTCAACCTGTGAAAGGAACTTGAATCATATATTCCACCAGGAGTGCTTCCATATTTGAGAGCAAGGGAACAAAATCAGGATAATCAACTTGATAGACATACTTGATACTAGATACAGTACCTGATTTACATGATGAAGAGTTTGATTATCACTGAGCTTTATTCATTAGGAAGTAAAATATGCACATACACTTTCACAGAATCACAATGTGATGCAACTCAAGTCTTTGTAATATAAGTTCTAGCTTGTTTTTTTGCATCTTTTCTCCAAACAGCACCACTGACAGAGTGTGATGAATGAACAAAAGTACAACTCTTGCCCCTTTTGACTGTAAAAGGGAGACCTAGACCTTTTTAGGAAATTTCTAAGCTTTGAAATCTGTAATGTTTTCCATTTGAACCACTCTTGTTCCATTCCAGGGTTGCTGGGGATACTAACACCCAATTTCACTTGCTGTTTGTTGTTTCTTTGTTTGTTAATATGTGAAATATATGAAAAACAAGTTTTTTGAGATGTTCTAAATTTTAATGGAAAATGCATTTATTTTCTGTTTCATACTTGGGTCCAACAACACAATAATAATTCTCTAGCACGTCAGATGAAAGGAATAACCTGATCTTGTTTGTGTTTCAGTTGGACATTGCGCGATTGAACAACATTGCATGATTGAACAACTTTAGTTACTGCAAAAATAATAACAACAGTACAATATTTTCCAGTGGTTTGTAGTGGATTAAAAGTAAAAAGAAATGGAATACTCAAGTGAAGTACAAAGTACTTGAACTAATGTACTTGGTTACCTACCACCTCCGTTAAGGGCGTCTTTTTGTTGTTAGACAAGGGTTGTTAGATATAGTACCTAGACTATATGAGAGTGCTAATACTGCTCATGCTAGTCACAGAAGGTGAAACCATTCTTCCTGATTAATCACTGGAACTGACATTACTGGACATTATGTTCTTAATTTCTTTAAGGCAGGGCATAATAAATAAACCTCCGGTATTACCAGACTTATTGAGATATAGTTACACATCATCTACATAACAATAAAACTGAAAGGATAGCTTTGGATTGAATTGAAAAAAAAAATAACGTTCAGGTAACACTCAGCTGTTGTGTCTGCACATAAAACCACACAAAAGAGGAGGTATCTCCAAGCATATCAGTGCAGGATCTGTTAGACAGAGAACAGACAAACCAATCGGAGCCACACCACTGATACCAGCATAGTGTTTCAGAAAGCTGATCAAAGCAATGCATCCGTGTCTGCATAAAATGGGGCTTCTGTGTGTGCATGTGGTTTAGAGAAAAAGGGAAACAGATTACGCATTAGAGAAATGCGTAATCTGCTGTGGAAAGGTCATTGTTTTGTCAATTTCCATATGCAGGCAAAGCAGTAATGGCAGTTTCCAGTTTTCTTTGTAATTAGAGTCCCGCATGGCTGTTCTGAGACCTGTGTGTCTATTCCCACAACAGATGTAAGCCCTTTAACCTCAATCAGTAATTTCCTGTAATACCAGCAGCTTAAACAGTGGCTCAAATTATGTTACTTTTTTTCTTAAACATTCATTAAAATGGCCTGATTGTTTGAGGAAATGTTTTGGTTTATGTTGAACAAAAAGGGAATTTTAAAAGAGATAATGGCCCCGTAGTTAATGTTTTTTTTTTTGTTTTTTTTTTCCAGAAGTTCATCGTTGCTTTACTTGTCTGTTATGAGCAGTGTGGCTTTTTTTTTTTCTACGCACACAGTAGAAAGAACAGAGTGATAATAGAATCATTGATGAATGAGCTGAATGCAGTTAGGGAAGCATGAAAGAGAGAGAAGGGGCGTGTTGAGATTAACGTAGCACAAAGCAAATTGGGTTTGCCATTATTACACAATTCAGACTGCAGAAAGCCCCTAACCATGAGAGACAAATGAGGCCTGAGATTCATAAAAGCTCCATTAACGGAGCAAAGGGAGCGAGGGCAGACCATCAATGGGTCTGTTTAATACCAAACATTTATAGATCTGTGTCTATGGCCTGTGGTGTGTAATGACTAGACTGTAGGGCTCCTGCTTTCCAGGGACATCCAGACCACTAAATTAGGATCAAAATAGATAGTTTGAAAGCTTCTTTTTTTCAAAATAGTTCACTTCATTTGACTGTGATTCTTGAGATAGCAGGAAAATGCAATTCATTAACTTTTTCAGTCTCTAATTTGAAGTGGATAGCTTCTTCTAGCCTCTTTATTTAACTGTTTGTCTCTTTAATTAAATCAAAACTAACCCTGTGGTGTTCTGTAAATTCCATCATCTTCACAAATCTGAGACGAGTGCTGTTCACTCTGTTGGCATTAGCAGGTACGTCTAGAGATCAATGGAGTTGTCAGCGACTCCATAAAGCCATCACCATAACCATAATACTGCCACTATCATACTCCGCTTAACTGACTGAGAACACATCATCGCCCATTCAGGCTAATGTGCTAATACGTCTTAGTGCTAATGTCAATGCGACGGTGGGACTCGATGGATGGAGCCCCAAGCACAAACCAGATTATCCAACCGTCTGACTGTCTCTCAAATGGCCAGAGTAGGGGAAATAGAGTGTCTCATTATCATCATCTGCAGACGGCTCTCCGCTAATCGAAAAAAAACAACGCCATCAGAGTCTGGGAATATTTGCTTAGCGAGCAGGAGCACAGAGGGCTGCTTGCTACTGGCGCAGATTGGCAGACGTAAGTTGCACACACTCATCACAAGTAGTGTCATTGCTCAGCGCAAGGGCATCCGTCAGCAATATATAGATACAGATGGTAGGTCAAGTTTCAAACTCAGTGAGGAGAGAGAGAGAGGGCGCATTGAGCAAATTGGGGGATAGAGGGTTTCTGGGATTGTTTATTGCTGAGCTGTAATTGGATAAACCTGGCATCTAACCTGTTTAGACCTGTCACATTGCTTCATCCTCATGAGGCCAATCTCAAATGCCCTGATTGAGTTTATGCTCAATTGAAACTTTTTTTCATTCTCTTGTGTTACGAGTGCTTGAACCGAGAGGTGTTTAAGTGTGATACATTTAGTTCTTTTTTCCCTCAGTGGAAAGCTGGAACGAAGAGCATGAAGGAGTATTTTCTTTTGCCTTTAAATTATTACTGATGTTAATATTATCTTTCTGAGTTGATGTGAGAGTATGTCAGTTACTCTTTACATCACATTATGGCTTTTGCATTCCTCAGGGCTGAAATCTGACATGAAATTGCCCCAGGAATGTCTCTGCACCAGTATTACACCCTGCCAACAAGTACATGTATGACTGCCGCAAGCAAACATAAAATCTACAGTAATTGCCACAAGCAAACATATGCTAGGGTCTGTCATACTCAAGAGTGGTATTTAAAAATGGAGAGATCATCATCTTTCTTTTAAATGCTACTTGATTACAATGAACACTGTTGAAGATGTGTCAATTACAGTAATTAAGCAAGTGATAAAAAACACAAGCAAGTCACAAACCAATTTATGGGATAATAAGCTAATATACCAGTTGCCAATTCTGGAGACGCTTGATGAAATCATACACTCCTTGATGCAATTTGTCACCTTTAACAGAAGCCTTTATTGCAAATAGGAATGAGATGAAATCATTTGGGAACCTGAGATTCATTTCAGTTTGGTTATTAGTCTTGATTTAATTTTTTTTTTTTGTCGCAACAGGTGGGCTTGTGCAGATGTTGGATCATCCAACATGCAATGAATTTTCCTGAATCTTCCAAATCAATAAAACAGACTCTCCTGTCTGTACTAACAGCTTGTTTT
>OMLM01001704.1:138492-152942 GCA_900302695.1 Helostoma temminkii | reverse complement strand
ACTGTAGACATCAGAAGCCTGAAACTACATCAGCTACCGAAGATGCCATCCTGTTTTGAAATGAAATGTTTCAAATTTGAAGTTCAGCCGCGTGCCAGCTGCTACTGCCAGTCACAAAAATGAGGACAACTCTGGTTAAACAATAAGGAATATGGCAACCTCAAAACCTTTACTAAAAAAGGATTTGCTTGTAGGTATGTAAATGTGTGTTAAAGAACCAACATTAGGAAGAATAACTAATTTCATTAGTAACCCTCAAAGCTCATTAACTAACTAATTAGCTAATGTTAGCTTTCTGTGTTTATACCCGACCACTCAGGACATAATGTTATTTAATGCACTTAGAAAGTTTGGCAACCAGCGAAATCATCTAACATTATTTCTCTGTTTTGTAATTTCTGATTTTCAGGTTGCCACAGCACACTTTTAGACAAATGTCCACCATCCATCAATTTTATTGCTTTGCCTTCAGCTGACACTAAGTTGCAATCATGATGTTGACCATTAAAGAGTCTATAAATAAGCAAAATGAGAACCTGTCAACTTCTCGTCAACACCACTGTGCTGCCGTCGATCAGGCCCTGAAACTCCCAAAGTGCTCCAGTGGAGCTGCTCAGTGGCTGCAGGTCAGACTATGGTTGTACTGGGCAGCTTCCAAGTATGAGTATGTGTGACAGGGCATTCCTGCCTTCTCAGTAAATCATCACATAATAAATTTTTAAAAATAGCAAGAAAAGTATTATTTAGGTTAAAAATGTTGTTTGTATCATCCTAGTTTGGGTTGCACTGAAACTTTTATTTATTACTAATGTTATTATAAAGGAAAGAAATTAAGGAAACATTTAAAACTTTCACCTTATGATACAAAGAATCTGCATGGCAGGCCAATGACCTTAAACACTGAAGTGAAAACTAATACAGAATGGCTTTACAAAATCCACCTTCTGGAGGAGCTCAGGAGGAGCCCAGACCTCAAACCTCAACATGCCACCATAGGCAGCTGCCCATGTTGCCCATACCTAATTCCTGTACACACAACATCTATTACACATCTGTCCATCCTGAAAGAGGAAAGCAGCCTTTGTTGATTTTTTTTTTTTTTTTCTCCGTCAAAATCAAGTATGTTGTATGGATTCAAAATGTGCAATAATTTCAGTAGGATTTCTGGAGACAATTATGTTTCAGTTCACTAATCAAAAAATCACTGAAATAAACAAAATTGATTTCACTGTAATAATAATTAAAATCTAATAAATCCATTTGCAAATATAAACAAAATCAATTTGCTAAAATTAAAGCAAACAAAAACTGACACAGGCCATGCCTCTTTCGTTCACTCAAAATCTGTTTTGAAATCAGGCAATTAGAAAATAATGATTATGAAAAGGATGTGTGTGCTTTTATTGTCCTTATATGCAGATAACAAAATAGGCTATTTTTAATTAGTCACTTAATCATCATAGTGTAACACCAAGTCAGTTAAGCATCACAGCATCTGTAACAATTCACAATTGAACACTACCACACACTATAATTCAATCACTATTTTATTTTCCTATTTCCCCTACTCTCATTGCTTGGATCCCCTCTGTCTCCAGAGCAGATTAAGTTGTAATTGTTTTCCTCAAAGAGGCCAGTAGGTTGAGCTGAATTAAAAGGCCCTGCTTTGGCTTTCCTCTTCCTCACGACCTGGGATACTTTAGAGCTCCTGTTTCCAACACCACCCCTTGTTCTGTTTGCTTCTACCTCTCTGCATAGAGCCACAGGTCAAGTGTGTTAGCTGGTGTTACACCCCTGTTCATTACCAAGGATTTGATGTGGCCCCCAGATGACAGCTCAGCACCTATATTACCTCGGCCACTTGCCAGATTTAAAATCAAATTAGCTAAGAAGCTGAATGAAAGCCCTGTACAACTCACTGTACAAACACAAGACCACACAAATAAAGAAAGAGAATGAGAGAAGAGAAGAACGCTTAATTATCCATCCACGCCTTGGATGTAAAGTTCTTGGACTGATTGATTGCAATAATATAAGGAATATGTCGTACTAGATAAACATAAAGAAAAGAGATATTACTTTTATGTTGTTTTCACAAATAGGCTCTAATGGTTCTCACCATTGCAGCATGCCCATCAGTTTAACTCTACTGACTAAAATGTGCTTGTCGTTCCTCTCAATTAACTTAAAGTCATAATTGGAAAAGGCTAAGTAGCTGTCGTCTGTCTTCAGCGTGGGCCGGGAAGCAGAAGTTCAGTCACTGGCTTTTAAGATGTGTGTGTGTGCGTGCGCTCTCTGGTTGCTACAGTGTGATTTGCAACAGCATACGACTGTCAAAAGCAATGAATCACATTACTTAAGTCAGTCATTAAAGATGTGCTATTCCTGTTACACAAAGTACTCGCATCAACGGCTCCCTGTGGCACCAAAGCAAGCTTTTAAAGCTATCACCTGTGACATCCCTCTGTGTTTGATTCTGACTAAATCTTTGGTGGTTAGCGCTTATTGCTGTGCTTTTTTAGATCACTTGTCAATCAAACACACAGGCAGCGTAGTGATGTCTTTGTCTTTAGATTGTCTGTATAAGAAATGGGAAGGAACCGACGCTTCCACTGGGATAACTGTACAAGACAAACGGGTGTTCACAAACAGATACACCAGTAGTTTTTATGAATTATATAGACATTGAATCACAATATAGCATTGATAGAAAGTCATAGGAAAACATGTAAACATGTAAATCCATAAACTAAAATCTGTTCACCTGGATTGTTTGTGTTGAAAGCAGAGCTCTCAGCTGACAGTTAAGTAATGCTGTTCTGATCTGGGTGAATCACTTTTACAGCTGGCTTAAGCAACTTCATAAATAATCATTACAGCATTAATATCATCGAGTCAGGTGACATCATCCACATCAGTGGGTGGATTTTTCTTTTGATAATCTGCCCCTGTCTAGCAAATAAAGAGCTTTCTCACTGTCAGACTGGAAGACAGCTCTTCACAGTCACTGTGCTGTGCAGTGTTGTGGTCAGTTTTACATGCAGTACCACAAGGTGACTAATAAGGAGGAAACGGACTGACGCAAGGAGTCCCAATATCTTGCCCCCATGCTGCGTTATCCACATCTCCACCCTACAATGTCTTCCTACACCCACTCTCTGCTCTAATGAGGGTCCCCGGAGCGCTGGGGAAAATCTGCCCTATTCCTCTGACCCCCTGTGGTGTGTGCTCATTTGTTCATTGATTTAGCTCCCTGCAGTATTTATGTTGAGTTTTTAATAGAAATGCTTTTACAGTATAAGCAGTTGTGCACAACAAATACCATTATTAGCTTACAATGTAGACATGAGTATGGGAAGAAAATAACACTTTTACCACCACAGAGGTGGCAGGTTTACAATATTGTGTTTCCCCTGTTTAGAAGAGTATCCATATATACTGCATACAGTAAAGGATATTGCTAAAATGAGGTGTAACAGACCAACAAATGTGTTATTTTGTGGTGTGGCTCTGGAATAAATGGAGCCACCCTGTGGCTATTTTGTACTTTGGCTCAGAACAGCCAAACCTTTAGGTTTAATAGCAAAATTTCATCAATATTTTTCTTGACTCAAGATGAATCTACAGCATCATCATATGAATCCACGAGTATTGGTTGAGTGTTCATGAGTACTGCCACAGAAAAAGATGCATTCTGTATTTGTTATATAATTAGTCAGTAAAGCAGGGGTATTTGTACTCTGTGTGTCAAGTGTCATCTCGCCAACTTCTCTAAAACACAAAATAAATCATCAGAAATATTGTAATTATATAAAACATAAAATTATTGCTCAAAGAGATTTTCAGCATATCAATAAAATTTTCGTTTGATCGTGTTTTTACATGCATTTTATTTCATATGCAGCAATATAGGCTTTTTTTGTAAAGGCTTTTTTTTTATTCAAGCTGAGAACAGCAGTGCAGCTGGTAGAGTCACAACCCACCACCTGGGTTTAAGTATCCCTGGATGAGATGCTGAACCCTCAAATTTCCCAGCTACTGAGGTTGCGACCCCGACCGCAGGATAAGTGGAAAGAAGAATATGAATAAAAAGCTCAGTCTACTTACTGACATAAAAACTTAATGATTCCGCTAAATTTCATGGCAGTTTGTCTGCTGGATGTTTTTCAAGGACATACGTGTCAGTGTCATTTGAAGTTTTTGTTTAGATCTTTTTTTGTTCAAAACACAGACATTTGTTTTCAAAAGTAGTTGGAGGTTTGAACAAAGTGTTTAGAAAGTATGGCTCAGAACACCCAGGACTCAGTCACATAACAGCTTATCTTATTGACAAGGTAATGCAGAAAACACGGTTAAGGGGCAATAATGGGCAAGGGTAGCAAAGACAGCAGGTTGGAAAGGCAGGTGATCCAGATGAAAAAGGCATAAAGAAAGCAGACAAAAATAAATAACACGAACAGAAGAGGTGGGGCAACAAATGAGAATGAATGTGGGATGGCACAGCATAGACATATCTATACTCGGGAGCTTCTGAATGAATGGGTAACAGTGAGTAGGTGGGTGTATAGAATTGGGTGGCTGGGAAGGCAGGCAGGGCTTTGACTAACTAACAGTTAAGGTCAGGCGTGCTTTCTTTAAACTATATGGTCGCTTACACAACATGGTGTCCTTGTGTAGCATCTGTTGCTTGTGCATGTCAAGACAAATTAACACTATAAAATCCCACATATGTCAGTGTCAGATGAACTCAACCACAGCTTCAAGTACTAAAAAATGTTTGCACTTTTCCATAACTATCTGCTTCTACATGCCTGCCAGTGATGACATCATTCAATTGTAGATTAAAAATATCTAATAATATCGTCTATGTTTAAAAACAAACAGCCCAAAATAGACTGTACAGACTGTTGTTTCTTACACTATTCTTACAGTATTTTGCTTTAATTGCACCTAAAATGGGGACTTCACCATGAAATGTGATTGTTTTTTTTTTCTTTCAATGGACTGATCTTTTGTCCGTTTCTAAATGTCATCAGGTGTCCAACTACAGTAAAAATCCCACACAAAAGAGTCATTGAGGCCCATTACATTACACGGAGATAGACTGTGTGGGTATGTCTAGGACTCTTGCATAGCCATTACTGTAAAAAAATAATTGATTGCATTAACCTGCCCTTTCACCATTTTACAAGTCAATCCATATTCCTAAGTGCCCGTGTAGTGTGAGGTTTTAACCTAAGAGGAGACGGTGTAATGATTTTGTCAGGCTAGTATTGGATTGCTCAGTAGTGTTGGTGTTACTCCTGGTGTGCTTCTTTTCAAGTATCCACACCACAATGAAAATGTCAGTGTGTCATTTTCTATTGAGAGAAACCTGCACAGACACACATTTATGCACATATTCAGATAAAGAGTTCACACTGTGTTTTTATTTATTTATTTTTTGTTGCCTTTTGGGTTAAACCGTTAAAGGCTTTCAAGATTTTTTTTTTTGTGAAGCTGCCAAAACTGCCATTTTTGTGCCAATCAATGTTTACATTTAACGATTCAATGACTAAATGCGACCAAAAATAAGAAAACATTTCTCACAAGAGACACAAACTGCAAAATGTGTTTCAGAATGATTAGAATGATTGTTAGGTCATTGGCCTAGCATCTGCAAACTGACATCAGTCTAAGTGGAATCCACTGAGTTATTGTCATTAAATACCTTGTCATCTCAGTTTTTTGTTCTCAAGTTCATAACTTTTCATCAAGTACACACTTGTTTCTGGTTGACTTGAGAGGCAACACAGCGAAAAGTGCAATGTTTGATGTGTTACAAACACCATTAAATTAATCAATTTGATAACCCCCAACCTCTAGTTTCACTCTCCTTTTCCATGTCTTTCCTCGTTTCCCTCTTTCAAGGCGGCGCTGAGGGAGAAATATAGATTTGATAAGGCTGCTTGCTCTCACTCCACATCCATGCAGAGAAAAAACATTTCCCCCCGGACAGAGCCAAGTCTCATCCTTCCTCTCTGGAAAGATTACAAAGCAGGCAAGGATGGAGAATGACACTATCTGCCTTGCTGTCCTCTCTGCATCAGAAAGAGACTGTTCCTGTATCAGTGCCTATAGTGTTATGATGACAAGACCCCCAAACTGCTCAATCCATAATGTCTAGGGCTGCACCTGTCTCCCACCATGTGTATAATTCATTATTATGTACTTATATAATAAGTACACACCTCACAAGTGTATCTCTAATTCATTGCAGAGGGAATAGAAATTCTCTAAACCAGCTTTATTATGGACAGCCCAGTTCTCCACGCTAGCTCCTAAGATAGATTCTGTGTTATGTTGGGGCTTTATTAGTATCACTAAATCATTTGATAGCAACATGGCTGAAGCAATTATTGGTGTTGGTGTATCTCGCCATTTAATAGCATGCCACTGACATGTACGGCTCAATGAGTCGCAGAGGACCCCTGCTTTTCCATTGCTTCGTTTTTTTGCACCTTTTCTCTGTCGTTACATTTTCAGAACCTTCTGTTCACTTGCTTTTCTTTAATTTTATACTTTACCGTGTCCTCAGTCCTTCTTTGTATTTTTTGTCCCTTGCTTTCTTATCATTACATAGTTTTAAGGGCATGTTTTTTTTTCTGTCCTGCATTGCTACACAGTGCTGTTGCATTTAAGCCATTAGTCTTAAAATGTGTTTGTGTCAGTGCATGCCCTGTTGTTGTTTTCCCACCTCCTCCTCCTCCTCCTCTTCCTCCTCCTCCTCCTCCTCTGCTTTTTCTAAGGCTGATGTGTCTTTCATTACCGTGGCCTGACAGCACTGAGTCGAGTGGACGTCTGTTTGTCACCCTCTAATGGGGCTTGGCAGCCTACAAGGTGTGCACAACATTTCAGGGAGAGTGGCCGTCTCCTTCTGTCTCCCTCAGCGGAGGAAAAGACCAATAACACTACCTTACACATTCAGTCTACTGTTCAATTTCACTTCACGTTCGCGTCAGTGTAGCGAATTGGATCAGGCACCTATGGACAAATTCCACGTCCAGTTGACTTGATGGGAATTGACCAAACCTTGCCAGGATCTCACACTGCGCTGGCTTTGATCCTGCTCCAGCTGTCAATTGCAATATGTGGTTTAGAAGTAAGGCTATCAAATCCATTTTGAGTAAATCCTGCTTTTTTGTGTTGCCCTATCGACCCAGACTCTGCTGTACTGTTGCTTATCTATCGGAGCAAATGTTTTAATTTGATGGATTCCCATGTTAAGGCAGCAGACCACCATCTGATAAGATTTGATTGGATCCAAATAGCTAAACTTGGTTTCAGTTTGGTGTTGTATTGTGTGGCGTTTATGCTCCTTACTGATTTAACAGTGAAGTCGTTCAGCTTCAGCACTATAATTTTGTTTGTAGCGGTTCACCACCTCCTCAAGAATATGTATATTTAATGTTGTCACTAGCTATGCTTAATACCAATCTCTGCCGTTTTGATGTTTGTGTGCAGATTATGTCCAGTATTTTGCATTAGCTTGTGAAGGGGTACAGGCTCAACCAAACTCCAACCAAAATACATAGGCAAAACTAACTCAAAGCTGCACAGACAGGACAGGAGTGCAGGTTCTTACTATAATTGGACCATATGTCAGTAAGGGAATTTAACACAATCTGAATGTAAAAACGTCAGCCTTATGCATTTTTAATTTTTTGAACCAACAAATCTAAAAATTAATAAAATATTGTCTTGTGCAAAACCTCTTAGGAAAGTGTTTCTAATAATAATAATGACGAATGTTCTCAAATGTACAGTGTAGTCACATCTTTTTCCACATACAAATGGATGCCAAAACCTGAAGTCTAGAGTCCAGTGGCTCTGGTGTACCATGGGGCACATTTTGCTGACATGGGTCCAGTTGTCCCCTGACAGAGAAATGTCATTGCAAATCAATCAATATTTGCTTTGAGTGATCACCTTTACCCTATGATGAAACATTTCTGTGCTGATGGGAGATGTCTCTTCCAAAATTACCAAATGCATAGCCAAAATATCTCCACAGTACCAAATTCCTCTGACCCTTTCTATCAACAGTGTCCTCCTCTTTTGAGCCTTGAGCGGTATCCGATGGGATGTTATCTTTGGGTAAAACTGACACTTGTTGTCTTTTATTTTTATTTTTATTTTTATGACATACTCGCGTGTATGCTTGCAAACCTTACATGGCTGTTTTTGTTCATGGATGGGACGTTTTTTTCTGAAGAGTGGTAGGAGAATTTGTAGAGAATTAACTAATGGCTAAATTTTGGACACAATCAAGTAGTTTTTTTGAGATTGTGACGTCTAAGCTTCAGTAATTTTTGCCTTTCTTAATGTAGCATTTTGGTGAATCATGTATGAGCGCGCACCACAACAAAGTGTTTTTCTGACAATGACAAGTTGAGTAACTGAACTTGCATCACCTGCCTTTGATATATACATACATTGTATGTTTGAATTGTCAAAACCAAGGTGCGAAAAAACATAAAAAATAGAAAAGCTGCATGAGAGGAGCAGAAATTGAAGAAAATGAAATAATGGTGGAAAATGAAAAATGGGAGACAATGCAAGCGAGATGAGATGAAAATGATTAAAAGGTGATCAGAAGATTCACACAGCAAAGAATAGCCTCACAAAGCCTCCCCTTTCTTTATCTGTGGGTCCGAGTGGGACTGTGAGACCACCACAATGAGTGCCGTGTAGCCTATATTAACGCACATTCAGACCAGAGCTCACATCTTTTTATTAATCCCTACCTTAATTTGATCCCACAGAAGAGAGTAGAGGGAGAGAACCAGAGGGAGGTGGAGGGAAGGAGGAGCAGATGCAGCTGAGGGTTGAAACATGATGTGGGAGTCAGAAACCTGCTTTTCTCTGCTTGGAGATGAAAGGTTAAAAAGCCTGATAGATCTTTCCATTTTTAAATGTACCTCTGCGCCTCTGTGCGCAGTTCTCTGCGTGCATGTATGTGTGTATGCTGATGCACTTGCAGCGAGTGTTTATCTGCGTGCGGAGTGTGTTAGAATGGGGAAACGCTGGCTAATAACAAGATGTTCCTTTGAAAATCGCGGCGCATTCATCCTGGTGTGTTCTTTCAGGCGAACGGCACAGGGTGAAATGTCAACCATTTGAAATAAACAGCCTTGTCATGACAACTCTTGAAGGAGAGAACAATACTGGAGAGAAAGTGGGAGAGAAGAAAAGAGTGATAGATGTAGCTAGATGGAAATAGAAAAGGGGGGAATGAAAGAATGTGAAGGAAGATGAAAACATTTCCTCTTTTCTGCTCTTCCCCCTAGGTCACGTTGCCTTTCTCTCTTTTCAAAGCTGCCATATCTATTTTTCCTTCTCTCTTACTCTCTAAATCTTTTCATTTCTTGACTAACACCATGCAGAAACCTCCCGGCGTCTCACTCGGCTGTTTAAGAATCCATACATCATTAGCGGCTGGCTACGTTTTCGTTTATTTCTTTTGATTTGTTCCTCTGATCTGCTCGTAATGCTTTGCTGCAGCAATAATTTGAGGATCATTTTGATTTATTTGCACAGATGAAGTAAATTCAGTCCAGAAAGGAGAATTCGTATGCCATTTTTGTAAAACATGCACTGCCCAGTTTTAATTAAAGAATTTGTTTCTCTTTTTATTCTCAACATGTTGGTAAATTGGATGGGTAATGCTATAAAAAATAAAAATAAGGCTGACATTTTATTTTTCTGCAAAACAGTAATAGTAAAGTTTATTTCTATAGCACTTTTCTAGATGAGACATCACAGGGTGCTTCACATTAAAGACATTTAAATCAGACAGACAAACAAAAACAAAAAACGATTTACAGGGTACAGAAATAAAGGGTAGGTTTAATCACTGTTACAGTTCAGACAGGCCTTGAGCGGCTTTATAAAAGTTTCCACTGACTTCAACAATCTTAAGTCCAATGGGTTCCAGAGTTTTGGAGCTGTAATTTCAAAAGCACAGTCACCTTTTGTTTTGATTCTGAAACGAGGAACAGCCAGTGGACCTTAGCAACCTTCTGGTGACGTACGCTTGCAGCAGATCTCCTACTTACACAGGTGCCTGACCATGTAGGGCTCTCAAAATAATTACAAATACTATGAACTTAATTCTGAATTTGGGTGAGCGAGTGTAGAGATGAGGATCAGTGTCACTCGTTCTCTGTTAGAGGACCTGGTTAAAAGCTTAGCAGCAGCATTCTGGTTGATTCTGGCGATTCAGAGATGTTTTGCTAAAAAAAGTGAGAGAGTTGAAATAATCTAGAAAGGATGAAATAAATACATGGATAATCATCTCCATCTCAGTCTGAGACACCATGGGCCTGGGTTTGGCTGATGAGTCGAACCTTTTATATGGTGGTCCAGAGTCTGGTCAAAAATGACCAAGATTTCTGACTGAGGATTTCCCAGTTGAGGAGAAGGAACCAAGGCTGGCCCGCACCTTCGGAACAAGGCCTAGCAGCAGCATAAATAAGGACTGGTTTTATCATTATAAAAAGTTATCAGCCATCCAGTTTTAACTGCCTTTATGCAGTCATGTAAAATGGATAGTCCCAGACACGTATAAGTGCATATCTGCATATCATCTGCATAGCAGTGATAAGATACGCCTTTGAAACTGCTTATTATATGTCCAACTGGAAGCATGTAAAAAGTAATGGGGACATGTTCCCCTTAAAAGACAAAACCTTACCTTCAATAAAAAATATAATTTGGAGATAACATCTAAAATAATACATACAGTTGCATGAGGCGACTGTCAGTTTTATCAGTTTTAATACAGATTCACACATACTCACATATTACAGAACACATATAGACTGAAGCATGAAAGACCTAATGTATCCTGAAGTCTGTGCCTACTTCTGTGCCACCAAAAAAAACCCCAACAACAACAAAAACAAACAACAATCTGCTACATCCCCAAGTGGAGCCTGAAATGGGGTCCTTGTTGCATGTCACTACTCTCTCTGACGAAACCCACCAATGCCATTTAAGGGATGTAAGGGGGTTGGGGGTGAGGAAATAATTTGAAAAAACATTGTTGTGTGGGTCATTAAACACTATTTATTCACACAGAGGAAAGAAATGGCCAATGTGGCTGGCTGGTGTAGGCAAATTTCAATTTGGAAGGGAGTGAAAGGAAGATAAGACTTTGGTAAATGTCAAATTTACAGTGAAATATAAAGCACAAAGTGAAGGGAAAGTGCAAACCTTTTGCTGGCACAGATCAATTCTTTAACAGTCTGTTAAACTCAAAAACTCTTTCACTCCTTCACTGACATTTTAGGTTAAAATTGATATCCTGACCTTGAAAACATACCTTTTAGGGTTTTAAATCAAGTCTCTATCTCTACCACTTCCATGATTAAAGATAAAAACAATAATGATGGAACTGCAGAAATTCAAGATCCGGATCAGCACTAAAACCTAATCGACAGTTCTTTTGCCCAAGGCCAATATGCTTTCCAAATTTCATGGCCTATATTCTGACAGGCGGACAGAACACTCTGACAAAATGTTTTGAACTACTATGCATTCCTGGCATACAAAGAAGACTGGTGAAAGAAAGGCCTTTAGAGCTAAGGCTGTCTGTGCTGCTGATTAATATGGGACAGAACACCTGAACTACTCCCTAAGTTAAACCTAGAAACTCTTAGAATTAAACATGATCAGTACAACTGTGTATTCAAATTCAACTGAGTAAGCAAAAATACAATATTCGGAGTAAACAGAATGTATCTGTGAAACAAAGACATAGGACCATGGATGGTATTGTAAGTTTAACAAACAAATTGTTAATGGGTAATAACAGAAAAAATACAGCAATCATAATCTCTTCTGATTCTGCAGGAATACAAAACAACAGAGCGAAAATATGCAGACATCACACCATATAGCATCAAATGTAACATCGGAATATCAAGTCCTGTTGTGGCTAAAAGGTTAAAGAACAGTCATTACTGGCCATCAGTGCTGTGTGTCCACTTCACTTAAACTGTTACCAATAATAGGCCACTGAAAAAAACAGTCTAGTCACTACACACTGTAGACAAACAGCTCAGTATCTCTATATATAATATTGTATGGTTTCCATATTGATGTTTTATAATTGTGGCCAAGTAGAGTCTTAACCGTAACCATTATTATCTTAATATTTTTGTTGTCCTTACATGTTGTACCACCATTTCAGATGCTTTATTTTATGTCCTGTCAAGAAAACTGTCATAATCTAATTTAGCAGATGCCCGCAAGAAGTTTTGTCCAAAAAAAAAGGAGGAACAATACATTCCATTATGTCAGCTTCAGTTCATCATGTCATCTTGAAACGTCTGTGTTCATCATGTTCTGACTATTTAATGTAGCCAATTACGTTTTTTCAGTGCATAAAGGCAGTGTATGTTTTTTTTGTGCCCATATTGCAACTAATTTCTCTCTTTCTCTTTACCTTCAAGGCTGAGTATTATAGATCACTTATTGAACATTCAAAAACACCACCACTGAACATAATCTGGGCTTTTTCATGTCTAAAACCAGATTTTTGGGGAGTCTTTAAATTACCAACAACAATCCGACAACGTACAGGTGATTCCAACCTGTTCCAATCTCATGACGTCACCGCTTAAAAGTTTTCACAACCTGATCATGTCCCTGTGCAACATGCTCCAAAAATTGTATAGGCCCCGCCAGAGTTTCTAGGTCTCAATGTTAACAAATATGCATCACAGAAGGTGACCCGTTGTATAGCTCTGACACTTTGTTGTGGCTTTTGGAGGATAAAATGGGACGAAAAGTACACTTGGAATGGCAACGCACAGAATGTCCTGTTGAATTCTTATAAAGGAACATGAAATAATTAAACTGATAGCCATGTCAAAAGCATATATAACTGGAATATCAATTAGACTGTTTGGTTGCTTATGATGTAGAACGTTGAAGAAGAAGCGTCTTCAAAGTCTGGAAGAGATGTTCGCATTGCATCCTGAGATGTTGGGTACTGGCCGCTAAGCTCCCAGCATTTTTTGGGTTTAATAAATTGTAGCTACGGTAAACAGTTCAAATGGCTGTGTCGACATGTGTCACAGATAATTATATGTAAATGCTTAAATAACATATCACAGATAAAACAGAGGCTGAATTTGAACTTCACATGTGAAAACACATCCTTGACATTTATTGCCATGGCAATGGTGATGTTGCATATTTGACAGCGAACTGAAGAACAGTCTCTCAGAAACAATGATGAAATGATTCAAACTGATGGCCATCAGTAAAAACTACTGCACAAATAAATTCTGAAAAAATATTTCTGCAAAATATTGGTGATATAATTTAAAAAAAAGATTAATAGTGGAGATTACAGTGGGACAAAACACTTCAACTTTGAAGAATATCAGAATCAGGCCTCTGTCCAGTGGGAATATCAGAGCTCAAAGATCGAAACTCGCAGCAGCCGACCTGGGCGTTAAAATTCACCACCAATAAATTTAGATTGGAGACAATGGGACATTCTGTGCATTTCACATACAGAAGCAAATCTGTACTTTTTTCGACCTATCTCATCTGCTAAAAGCCAAAAAGCATCAGAGCTGCCCAACTGGGAAGGCGTCCTTTCTTAGATGAGAATGACTTGATGATTATGGTCACATTAACTATGATAACAATGAGACTTTCTTTCACATATTTCCAAAATCTCTTGTCATTCGACCAGTTTTGGTGTTGATGACATGTCTTGAGGGTTTTTTTGTGCTGGTTTCTGGCACAGAATTTGTTTCCAAGTATGATTAGGTTGGAAAATACTGCAGCTATGGAAGGCGAATTCCCTTTTCCCACTGCACACCACCTGAGACGTCAGTCCTGATTGTTCCAAAGTGACACCCAGCACCCAGATTCTGCCATCACTTGTCGGCGCTCACAATAACACTCTCCCCAATCCTCCCTTCCCTCTCATCCTCCCATCCTGTCTCTCCATTCTTTTCGTCTATTCAGCTGCCTGTCTGGAGCTGTGACTGGTTCATCCTCATTTGCTCCACTCATATCCCCAGACTTGACATCGCCAAACATCCACCACTGTCTGCTCTCTCTCCCTCTGCTTTTGATTGTTCGTGGGCTCAGTCATTTTATTGTTGTTGTGGATTATTGTTGATTCACTGAAGTGACCACATTTTCGAGTATTGTACAACAAATGAACATGCACCTTCTTTGTCACTGCTCTCTCTAACTCGAATACATCAACATTAAAATGTACATTTGCCATAACTTAACATATTTAAATATTTTCCCTACTACATAATCCATTGATTGTTTGTTATTCCAAATTGCAAATTAGGCAAATATATAGACAACTTTAGGTTTGTGAACCACTCACTTCTATATAGAGTTGTATATAAGGTGCTACCAGTTGAGTT
>OMLM01001704.1:108194-138472 GCA_900302695.1 Helostoma temminkii | reverse complement strand
TGCAAATTTACCAAAATATAGACAACTTTAGGTTTGTGAACCACTCGCTTCTATATAGAGTTGCATCTCAGGTGCTGCCAGTTGAGTTTTACTTTGTGTATTTTTGTGCACCATATTGGATTGCATTATTCATAATGGTTTGTACCTTGTTAGAAGTCAGAAGACATTTAGTTTTATTCTCAAAGCAGTTCTCAGCGGTTAAAATACTTAACCTGTCACACAAAGGCATTTTAGGATAAAATTAAAAATGTGCAAGAGACAATGACAAGATGATCAACAGTGAAATACAGTTTAAAGTAGACACAGTGTGGAGGATTTGGGAGATTTTGATTGGTGTATTCCTCTCTGGGTTTTAATAAGGGGATTGGCATTTTAAGCTAAAGTGCTAATCGATATTTGACTTTTTAAAATTTGAGTGACTGGCGTTTTTTGAAAATCATTGATCACTCTAGTCACTAGTTTTAAAATACCTAATCTGTAATTAGTGGAAACTGTGCTACAACCATGATGGGCCTAAACACTCACATACACATAAGAGAAAATGCATCACAACACAGGAGAAACGTGCGTTCACATTTCCACAGACATGAGGAAATGTACATAAAGAAACTAGAAGAGCTGAAGATTTTTTACACACAGTTTAGAGAAACCAAACACTCCATCAGCAGCACAGTGTTGAAAGCTTGTCTCCCCTCTGAAGCAGATAAAATGAAAATATTACAGCACATTCCAGAAATCCACTGAGGGACAAACTCCCACGTTATGCTTTTATATCCGCTCTGCCTTCTGTAAACACTTAGAAGCTTTCCTCAAAAATCACCCATCGACACACATTCACTTACCACTGCATCTCTCTGCTGTTCCTCTGCAGTGGATCTTATGGTGCTAGCCTCAGGCTACATGCTGCTCCTGATTGCTGCGCACCCGGACTAACGGCACATCAAAAGTGGCCCCCGCACAGGGCTTGTGTGTGTTTATGCGCGTGTGTGTGTCTAACATAGGTCATTTCAGCTCTTTTTCACAGATTAAAAGGCTGAAGACAAATGAAGAGCAACCAAGTAATCTCTCCGTCTCTTTCTCCGCAGGGTGTGATTTAATAAGATTGATTCTCACAATAAATGACTGAAGAGGTTTTTACGCCTCCAGTTTTACACGTTTACTGCCAGTGACAGCTCAACATTGTTACATCGTTAAATTTTAATGTCTGCGTCATTCCTGTACATATGCTTGCATAATACATTTGAGTCAAATTAAGGAACCCATAACAATACTAAAGATGAGGGTAATATGTGATTGGATATGTACTTGCATAATTGATTCCAGTATTCATTATAACAGAGGTCTGGTATAGCTCCTAACCTTTTTAGCTTGCAAAGCTATGTCCATTTGCAACCTCTCATCACCGCCTGCAATTTGTTCATGATCTTGTAATTTCAACCAGAGACTGATTCTTCCTTCACAAGTTGTTTCTTTTAAATCATTTATAGAAGCCTGGAGAGGTAAAATAATCCACAGCACAAACATTAGAGAAGCCAATCTCTTCTTTCCTTTTCCTGTTAAAATTATTGTGGGAGCCTTAATACCAAATCACTTTTTTTTAATGAAAGAAAACAAATGACTTTACTGCTTTAGTCCACCTTAACCTATCCTCACCTAACTTAGACTTATAAAAGTGTCAAAAACACTGATTTATTCCACCTTAATCCTCAATAAAACAGATTACATCTGCTCTGGAAACCACATATTTACCACATTGCTTTAGTCCACCACACATTTGGAAATGCATTTAATCCAACTTAAATCTGTGTTGGGAATTACTGTGTCCACTTTTAAGTGGCCATATTAGGCTCAATTTAGTGTGTATTCTTACTTCTGGGCTTTCACCAATAAAAGATTACATCATTTTCAAGTTAAAGAGGTGCAAATACATGTCATAATGTTTCTTAAGGATACTGATGAGGCTTGTTTAAGCCCCTGCCAGACTGCCAGTCCAACTTGAATTTGTTGGGAATCATTGATTTAGTCTGCCTGAAACATGTTTTGGGAACCACTGATTAATAGTGGATTCAATGCCATATCAAAAATCAGATATTTCGGACTTCCTGCTATAAAAAATGTGATAGAATAACCTGTGAAGTCTGAGCTCCAACAGGGAAACTCTGACCAATGTTAAGTGCATTGCCAAGAAGTTGATGCTCAGATGTCATTCAATATGGCAGCATAGAAAAATAGAGAATCAAAATTTATTCAAATGAAAATGAAACTATTTCCCACGCTATATTCTGTAAGTAAATTACATTTCACATTTGTAACATTTAGATTAAACTGATGGAAATTATTATGTGTTGCAGTCTGTTTCTCTCTCCGTTGGTAATCCTTCTGTGCTTCATTTATACAGACATTACAGACATGTTCACAACATGCCCGCAAAACATCCATGACAAGAAGAAATTTCTTGCAGTGGACCACATTGACTGTTTACATTTGTGTCATGGAATGCTTTGAATTTGCAAGCTGCAAAGCTTAACTTGGACTTTTCCAAGCTCTGATATGCGCTGAACGCAGCATAACTCTGTAACCTTTTGGTCAAGCATATAATGTAGTAAAAACAGAATAGAATCTTTTTCGAAAAGTACACACTTCTCAATGGTTTTTCTGTGCAATGTTTTCTTTTTGCCTTTTCCCCAGTATATCTGTATTTATAGAGCACGACAAAACACATTCTGCGTCATTCTAACATTTAAGTTTTTTCCGAGTGGGAACAGATCTTGACCTGAACCAAGTCGAGCAGCACTAGCCTCAGGCAAACGTCACATATAGGATATTGTAAGTCTATCCAGAATCCATAGTGTGGAGAGGAAAGGCGTAAAATCATGATACGCTTTCGAGTGAGTGAAAGTTGCACGTTTGCCAAGCACAGCCACATTGTTCAAGCAGTGATTTTTTTTTTTTCTGCTTTGTTTATCTCATGCAGTGAAGGTATTTTTCATAGCGAAAGTGTGAAAGTTGCACTTGTCAGTCCCTGATTTTCAAGCCATGTTTTCAGTACAGAACACACATTACACACGCTCACACATGTCACCCATGTTCAGAATCTGAGAAACTGCCAGAGTTGTTTTCCTGCTAATTGCCTATGCTAATTTTAGATCCGGAGTAGCAATAACAGTATTAGTACAAAGCTTTGCTCGGTGCTTAGATGTGTTTCTATCCTTGATGTCTTAGGAAAAATAAAAATAAAAAAGGAGTCTGGTAAAACTCCGAATCTGAATCTTGATGGCAAAATCCTGAGTTTGTCCTTCATCAAAATAGTGCACACATTCAGGTAATGATTTATTATTTACTTTATGAATTTGGAGGAGTCACGCAAGAGTGAAGTTTAATTTTATGGATATGTAAAACAAGGACTTTTTTCTAACTTTGACAAAAGCAGCAGTGACTCTTATTACACATGCAAACTCTGCTGCCTATATATTTCTTGGCCACAGTTACCTGTACTACCTTTCTGAATTCAAGATGCGTCACTTACTGTATTGGGTTGGGCTCTAACCTCCAGTCACAGTGTGACCTTTGAACTCTTAAGCCTGGTGCTAGGATATTTCCACTTGGGTGGCGCGTTATTGACTCAGAGGTGATTGGTTCGGCTAATTGCTATTTGCAAAGCTTTATTAGTATCCCAGCACTGCCTCTGTGACATTTCAGTGTTTTTTCTCTTTGCTCTGTCTCTGGCTCCGTCTTGTTCCTTGCATTCTGGGGAGAGGAATTAGACAGTGTTTGGTATGTGATTAAGTATTCATGCTTAAAGTAGCGACGGGCACATCTCAGGAGAGACATCCATGGAGGAGGAGAGCAAACATTAATATGCGCTTAATGACTCTTTCTATCTGCTTCCTTGTTTTCCCATTCGGTCTGTGTCTCTGGCTGGGTTTCCCTTCACATATTTTTAGTGAATTATGAAATACTGAATTTAAAAGGAAGAATAGAAATGAAAAAGGAGTCTCATGAATTTTTTATATTTTTTTCCCCCAAAAAGAAGCTATTCAATAAATACCAGTTGAGCATGCATATGTTGTAAAGTGATGTGAAATCGGCATGACTGCTTCCCTTTGTTCAAACAAGCCAATAGGGAGCCACAGCATTAGAGATTTGTGTTTGTGACCTAAGGGTTGTGAATTTAGCTCCTGAGTGAATTTGAAGGAGTGAGAGAGGCAAACTTCCTGGTATGAATGTCTGCAACTGTGAAACAACATCATCACCTGGGTGGAAGGTGGAATCAGTGCGTGTTGAGAGCATTATTGCCACCGTGTGAAAAATGCTTTCTCGTTTATGCGAATGAGATCGTTCAAGTTCAGCTTGACTTAACTATTGCTGCAACCGCACACAACACGAGTGGGGTACATTTAGCTGTTTGCTTAATGAATGTAGAGATGGAGGATAAAATGATTGGTACGATGATGACACTTTGTAGTTTTACAGTGTCTGATAAACCATTCTAACTTTTTTTGTCTATCTAAAATCCCAGTAACTGCTTTTGTTTTTATGAGACACTGTTCTGACAACCCAAACTACACCTGAGTGTGATCCCATAATAGGAAACAAAACAGTCTTTCCAATATAACTCTTGTAATTTCAGTTCTAAATCAAGCTTGTATTCTTATACATCTTGTTTTTTCTCAACAATAAATCACAAAAAATCTTTTTAACGGTTCGTGTCGAGAAATGATTTAGAACGCTCTGTGAAAAATACGGGTTTGTCTAGTGCCACATTGTTTTTTAGACACTACACAAAGTTAGTGCATCAGTTTACAGTGTGGTAATAACAGATTTTTAAAATAGAAGTTGAAATGGAGCTAGCCTTTATGATGCAGCCTATATATAGTTTCAAAGAAGAAAAGAGCAAATTTGCTAAAAGACACTTGCAGACAGCTCAAGGTTCTTACAGAATTGTTTTAGAATTGCTATGAGATTAGTTAAGATGATATAATCACATAAAACACTTTCAGTTGTTTACAACTTAAACAATTAGTTTTATATAAATAAATTTACTTCATCTCACTTGATAAAAAAGGTCCAAACTACTTTTTTGCAGCATTTTGAAAATTCAAACGGTCTCTTGTACACACACACACACACAGACTGTATGTAAGCAGACTATGCTTAATGTATAGTGTGTGTGTCATTTTCTCCTCAGTATCTGTGTTTGTCCTGTGGCCTCTCAGCGAGTGTGTGTGTGTGTGTGTGACTGTTCAAAAGATTGTGTGTGTCTTCCAGAGTGAAATGTCAGTCTCATTTCGCTGTTATTACTTCAGGGAGGAAGAGGAGGGCTTTACTCTGTAATCTTAGCCTCCCTGTGGCCGCTGCTCAGCCCCTGATGTACCTGAGAACACACTCGCCACAGTTACATGGAGGTTTTTTAACCACCTTACCCTCAGACTGTTCCATTATTACCGCAAAACATTTTGTATTTGCATTCCTGCTGCGCACAGCACTGTGAAACTGTGGGTGAAGGGTGACAAATGCTTCGGTTAAAAGCATCACAAAAAGAGCGTTTGATTGAGTGATTGTTTGTGATGGATTGGCCTGCGGGGGTGTGGATCAGAATAATGAACACCTTCATGTCTGGGGTGGTTATTCAAAGCACACCTTCTCGTAAAAGACCTTCTGTCCAAAACACTTGTCAAGAATTAGCTGTGAGGAAAATAATAGCGGTGGCCATGGTGCTGAAAGACATGTTGAAGTACACTTCTTACTCCAAATGTTGTAATGTGTGTATGTCATTTTGGGTGTGGATTAGCTGTAACCTGTAAGCCCTGTATAATTTATGGAATGTTTTATATCTATATTTGACAGGAAAAGAACAAGGTACAAGAGATTCAGGCAGCAGTCTTTTCATTTTAAGCCTGCACTTACTGTGGCTTCCATCATTTAAAATATCACAAATTAATTCAGCTGTTGTTACCTAAACCTTAGCGCTCGAAACTCTCACTTTGGACTGATTCAGTTTAGCCTAAACACACACACGATACGTATTTATTACACGTTACACAAACATTATTCTGTTTGAGTATATTAATTTTTGATGTCTCCAAAACTCATCAATAAATCTACTTAAAATCCATATTTTAATAACTTTCCTTCACTTGAAGATTTTGTTTCAATCGTCCCATCTCTGTTTTTGTAGTGTCATCTATCTACTGTAAGTTGTTGGTAAAAAACACTGTAAGTGGTTACACGCTGTGAACTAGTTATTAGTGCAGTGAGTCTGAACATCTATAAATTAATTTGTCCAACTGGTGAAAAATCGATATTTATTCACATTGATATAAATATATTAAACAGATACTTCACATGTTTGGGAAGCTGGAAATGCAGAGTGTTAGGTATTTTTGCTTAATGAATAACATGAATGATGAATTGCTTATTAAAACTGCTGTAGATAAATGTTTCAGCATTATGCTGAACATTAATTATGCTGCCAATCAAACCTGTGGTTTCCTGCCTTCACAGCTAATAAAATCTGAGTTCAGTTCCTGTTTGAGTTATTCATGATTTGATTTGTTTACAAATGTTGAAAGATAAAATCAAAATCATTATGTGAAAAATTGGATAGTTTAAGATTTTTCATTTACTTGGAGTTTATATAGGATTTACTATTCTGAGTTTGCATGTCCTCTACGGAATTTAATTAATGCTGCTGTTTCAAGGTTGTTTATGTCCTGTCATTGTTTTTTTCTTCTACCTCTGTAGAAGAGAATATGCTCTATAAATGCAAACCCATAATTCTCCACTGCAGGCAGTTTTTTCCCCTGCTGTCCAGTTTCATGTCAAGCTCAACCGCTGAGCCAGCTGTCAGTGAATATGTTAGCATCCCAACAAAGCATATGTAGATTTCCTGTACACATCTTCTCAAAGCCATCCTGCGTGTATGTAAAGTGTAGGAGGAGAAAAAAAAAAAAAAGAGTGCCCTCAACCCCCATTCCTCTGAGCCTGAGGGAAAAGGTGTCTCTTAAAAACACAAACATGAGTCTGTTAACTTGCAGCTATAGATGCACAGAGAAAGGTGAGCAGGTCAGTTTCATATCGCTAACATGTTTTTTCACCCTGTGAAGGGAGACTTGAGGAGGTGGAGGAAAGGGCAAAGAGAGAAGGGAGGGAACACAGAGAGGGGCAGACAAAATTGAATTAGAAATCCAAGTCAGTGGATAAAGAAGCAGGACTCTTCATTTTGCGTTGTTGTGCAACCATGTATATTTCTCACCCGCCGTTGCTTTCTCCCTGTCTCTGTCTCCCTGCCCCGCAGCGTCCCCATGATGATTGATTTGCACCAAGAGCAAAGCTAGCTACAGAGACAGAAAAAAAATCATGCATAAAAGATGAGCTCAGTTTATTGTTTTTTCCGGGGGCCAAGAGAAGAGGTGAAGTTATGGATTTATGCCGTGTGTGATTGGATGAGAGCCCAGACCCACGGGACAGATGTTGAGCAAGGTGTGGAGCGTGTGTGGGGGGGCTGTCCGGGGTTTAGAGGTAAAGCAAGAACTTGTGTTGTACAGGTGATGACAGGTGGCGAGGACTCGCAGTGACCTGAGGGAAGATCAGGATCTGCACTTCCACACATCTTCGCTTCACTCTATGAAATGGAAGTTGGCATCATAATTACATAATAATAACCCAGTTTCACCTTTTCATTTAGCTGTGAGCAGCCAGATGGACTGAGCAGGGTTGTCTGAAACCTTCCAAAGGACCGTCACCTTGTTGGGTTAGGCTGATTAATTGGTTTGCTGATCCGACTGGTCACTACTTATTCAAAACTGGATTCTTGCCAGCTTGATGGATGTGACGTAGTTTGTTTGATGACAGTGTTTAATTGATCAATTTCTATGGAAAGTCATTAAACTGAAATCATTCTAATGAGACATTTTGATTGGATTCCACACAAGTATACTCTAATATGTTTTCTTCTTATTATGGAGAGTTTAAGTGTCCTATTATACTGTGGACTGTGGCTAATGAGCTTCTCCAACATGCCGAGAATAAAATGATAATAACAATACAGATTTGCACTAAATGGTGGAATATTTTGACATTAGGACTTAAAGCAGCGGAGAAACAACGTTTTTAGAGATGACAACAATAAGGCGAACCGACAATGCACACCGAATGACAAAAACAGAAAGTTCAACATGACCATTTGACACATTGTGGTTTAAAGACAGTCCTTGCTCTCAGCTGCATTGCTGTGCATCTGCAATGTCTTTATTTATATGCACTTAAGTAATCAGGTTATTCAGGGAATCGGGAATAAGTTTACATGCAGTTAACAAACCAGGTTATTGAAAATGCACCTATACATACAGCACAAGAGTAATCTGACTTGCCCTCTATCATGGGCTCACAGACTTTAAATGTTTAGAGACAGAGGAGCCCAGTGCTTCATCTCACAGAGCAAACTCACTAAATTAAAGAAATATCCGATGTAAACGTGACTTATTTAGACTTTGTGTTGGTTTCAGTTGTCTTTAGACATACTTGATTTAAAAAAACAACAGCCACTCCTCTCAGCTGATAGTGGAGAGGTGTCTGCAGCCTTTGTTATGCCCATGTGCTCTTGTAAAAAGCCAATCAATAACCTGGTTGCGTGTATTAGCAGGGTAGTAATTGGGTTTCTCTGGGAGAAACCTACCTGGGAAAATAGTTTTTCACAAATCTCCTACCCCGATTACAGAAACCATGTTTCCTATTTACATTAGTTAGAGAAGGAAAGTAAAATCAGGTTACTCAAGAAAGCTTTAGACTTTAACTTTTACTTAAAGGCACTCAATGTGAAAGATATGTTAAAATGTCATGGTGTTCTTTCACTTTTGAGTCTTGGAGTTCAACTCTTATCAAGTTGACTTAAAAATGTAAGCAAATGTTAAAACAATAAAAATGTACGATACATATACAGCTGCACCACTGTGGTTTTTTTTTTTTTTGTTTTTTCGGTAAGTTTAGCAGTGCAATTGCAGCAGATTTAAAGAACCCAACTTAGAGTCAAATATCTATTAAACATGGTTAACACAGCAACATAAGTCACTGAAATAATTGCCTCTGTGTCCATGAATCATGATCAAAATACTATTTTATAGTTCAGCTTACTAAAACGTTCACATGCAACTAAGACATGCTTTGTAGGAAACTTAAAAAATGGTAGGATTTTCTTAAGATGCAACTTCTTTTGTGACGAAACACTACATTTACACAGAGAAACGGTGGTGAACAAATACGGTACAGGACTTTGACACCAGCAGACTATGTTCAAGTCCAGGTTGCACATGCGCAAGTTGTAACCATAAAAATAAAACAATACTATTGTTTTGATGCAGTGAGTAATGACATTTAGACAGGACCAGTCATGATCTGTATCTGTGACATTTTAAGAAACAAGACTAGGCTACACTTGTGGCGATACACTAACAAACACACGGGCCTAATGGAGCAGTGTGAGCTGCACTTTGTTCTTGGTTGCGAGGCATCATACACTCATTTGGAAAGCAGTGGATCAGCTAACAGTGTTATACTGTATTGTACACTTAAGGTTTTTATCTGAAGCATCATTTGAGGACAAATGATCCAGGAGGAATAGAGGAGTGTCATCTCTCTATTTGACTGAAAGATTTTCTTTACCAGGATTCTGTGGCAGATTATCAAATCTAAGCAGGCACCTATATCAACTGATTCTAGATCTTTTTAAAAATAAAAAAATTGTAATACAGGTTGGTAAAAGTAAAATGACGTTAATATTATACTATTATCAGACAGGAGTTCTTCAGTACTCTATATCCAACAAACAACACAAAATGAAACCATAAAGAGCAAAAAAAAAAAAATTTAACTGAATTTCTCCAGCTGTTTTCTCACGTCAATAATATGTTTTGAACAAATAACGTCAATGAGCTGTTTCACATCAACGACAGTATTTGTTTTTTGAAGAAGCACCATTTATTGTTTTCACACTGAGGTTGTTTTTACCAACTTTTCACAACAACAGCAACAGGACCAATCACAATGCAGGTTGGTGCTGTTGATGTATTTATCAAAGTAGTGTTATGATTATATTTTACCTCAGACACTTGGCCAGACATTTTTTGGATCAGTTGCCGTCCTGACAGTTTTCCACTGCTCCCTCAAGTGTAGTGTCAGCGCAGCCAACAACTCTTCAAACTGTTGCATTCTGAAGTAGGTCTGAAAGAGACTGTGGTACAGTTTCAGCTCTTGCACAGGGTCATGGTTGCTCAACGTGGAGTCCACTTTTGTAGCATGTCCTTTACTGAGACTGTGCTTGCATCGCGTTTGGTGTAAATATTTGTGGTGCTTTTATTTTGCCTAAAAATTTTTCCTTTTTTTTGTATCGTTTATGTGCGTCATTCCACACATAAAGACCTTTGCTTGGAAACGTAATGGTATAAATATTTTTTTGGGAATTCTTTATTAGTATATCCTTCAGACAGCAGCACCAAATACACTGTATTTTCTCTCTTGCACTCCTCTGTGAACTCTCATATGAAAATCACCTACAGAACAAATGCTGTTTCATTATCACCAGCAGATGATTGTGTCCATTTGCAGAGCCCTTGGCGAGTGCTGCAGTTATGAAAGTTTACCTCTTGATTATGGACAGGTTAGCCATGACTTGGTGATCTCTAATCACGTCTGTCTCTCAGAGCAGCTCATATTGATTGGTGCTCGTAGAGAAGTACTGAATCTACCTTATTGATCTCCTTTGATTCCTTTGTTTCATCTCCTCCCTAGCTCAACTAATTGGGCTATTCTTTGTCGACAAGATTGACTTTTACGCCTGATATTACAGAGCTGTATTTATTCCCTTGAGGGGAAAAACCAAATTAAAGGGAGTGTTTTCCCCCTTCTTCTCCATTTTCTTCTTTCATATTGATATAATTCATATAAACCCTTTTCTCCAAGATGCTCATAAATTCAGAGAAGAAATCATTATTTTCTCATAAATGTGATGATATTGCTCTCATCAGGCGGGCTGTGATGTAAAAGCATTTTATGAGATAGGCTATCTATCCCACATATCACATGACAGCTGTCTTGGATTGTGATTTGCTGAGCAACATTGGTAGTAATGCCATTTCATTAAATAGCGACACAAAGACGTCTTCCATTTGGGAACAGCTGATTCTCCTCATCTGTCTCTTTGCCAAGGGACAGTTAAAAATGAAGAGTAACCTGATGCATCCTTTGCTTTTCCCCTCTCCCTTCAAGGGACATGGTGTTTCTGTACAGACTGTCTGTCTCTGTGACTGGGCGTCTAGTAAAGTGAGATTCATTGATGCCACTGCGTCCCCTTTAGCCCCGAGGCCAGTATTGACCAATGCATTACTAGGAGTTTTTGTCCAGCTGGAGTGATTACAACATTTAACTAAGATTTACTCGGCGTTTAGGGACACAGGATCGTCTGAGTGAGATGGACTTCTAGGCAGGCGGGAGGTTTTAGGTTCAGATCCTCTGGGACAGGTTTGTGAGCATCTCCGAAAGCTGCTTCATTAGATATTCTAGGTTATTCACAAGGAGAATGAAGGATGCATGTGTTCACAGAGACAAAGCAAGCAGTTTAGGACAAGTGTGGGCGGCAGAGATTTGCCAGAGACTGGTTTTTCAGCATTAGGTACGGGACAAGAAAATACGTTATTGTCAAAGGTTAAGAAATCACAGATGGCAAATCTCAATGTTGGTGCAGCTCTTACAAAAGACTGGTTGTTAATGACACAGTTTTTTTCCTATTCTTTCTTAAGAAAAAAAGAGAATTACTTTATAATACTAGAGTAAACATTGACGGCACTGGCAACTTAAAAGTTAGAATGATTCTATCACGTCTATCAAGTAAGTACAGAGGTATTTGTCCTGATCCACAAACCCTAGGTGCCCTCTAACACACTCTACAAATTCAGTGACTTTATAAAGCAAATATTTACAGACTACACATTCTGGTCAAGTTGCATCGTGTTGTTTGACCCCGACTGAATGTACTATACACACAAAGATACATTTGTCAAGCTACAGTGGGTGGAATGTGCTCATCTGGAATTTCTATTTGATAAAATCATCACGGCCTTTCTGGAGAATAAGGTAGTTGTGGTACACTCATTGATAGTATGTTTGCTGAACAAAGAGCGGAAAATTGAAACTTAGTTGTATGGTATGATAGGCTTGAGTGATCATTCTGTAAACAAAGTCAATTTATTTAAGCCAAAGAGTCATAAATCGTCCCTAGCTTTTTGGTTTTTTAGTGTCAGTTTTAATGCACTGTAATTGCACCCGAACTTTGCGTTTATGTGCTTCGCCGCTGGTGGCTGTATGAGTGTGCTGTGCGCGTGAACCAAGTCCAGTATGTGTTTACGCTATTGTAATTTCCGATGTGCAGCAGGAGTTTTGTTGGCATAGGCGTTCGTATACACCCAAGAAAATAAAGGCAGTCTCTAGCGCTGTGCTAGCACACACGTAGTAACACAAGGAGTAGCTTTCAGAAATGACGAATGGATTGATCTGGTTTTGTGTTTATGTTGTGTACAACATCATCTTCCTCTCCTCTCACTTTATTTTTACTGTGTTATGTGGGTAACAAAACAAAAACAAACAAATCTATTTCATTTATTTATCTTGCCAGAAGTTAATCAATCTTCTTTCCTCGATGACTGTGAAAACCTCCTCAGTTTAAAATTTAGTATAAGTATCATTATATGCAAAGACGGTGTTCCTCTAGGTTTTAGGTAAAATACAGGTCAAAGAATCCCAGAGGAAAAGAATTAGCATCATGCATGGGAACCTAAAGGTCAATATGACAAATAAAGACTACATGGTAACATAACCCTGTAATACTATTCTGATAGCTTTGGTAACCGTCATAAACACCTAAAAATTAATTTGGTAGCTATTGGTTTTACTCTGCTTCCCTGAGGGGGAAACTGGGAACCATTAGCTATAATGAAAATGACATGTGAAGCCCCGCTTTCTCGAGACTTGAATATTTCCCTAAAGACTCATTTTACTTCTTTGGTGCTGTGCATGTCTTTCTGCTCTGTATCTCCTCTTACACCGGCTTATACATTGACTTGAATGAGCATTTTGCAGCCCCAAGCAAAGGATTGTAAGCATTAATGTGAGCCGCTACAATAACTCCCCACTGCCTAAAGCCAAAAAATGCATACATTGTTGTTTTATTACAAGTTTGGTTTGTGGCTTTGTAACATCATCAGAATGAACATGTATGGTTACATATACTTGTAGTTATCAGCATGTCTTTCGGGCACGACAGTGCACCAGATTGCATGTTCTTCCTGGTTCTCAAGCTCCTTCCAGCTCAGTCACATTTGAGTTGAATTACATGCATGCAGCATTGAGCGCAGGCCTAGTGATTTCGGCGAGGAGGTGTCATGTTTAGTTACGCTCTCCGTAATGGAGAACTCCTCTTTTCATTACCCTCGCTTTACGATGGGCCACACCATAGCAACATGTGGCAGTGATCAATTTGAATGTCATTAACACTAGCGGCTTTAAGGTGCAGGCTTCATTCTCCCCACTCCCTAAACCTCAGTAATTGAATCAAGGAAACGTGTGGCATTCGAGAGCTCCTGGTCAAGCAAACAAAAGGATTATTAACATCGCCAATGACATTGTATTTACAGGAGAGACTGAGGGAACTGTGCCATTTACAAAGTAATTTGCTGCTGTGATGATGCAAGAATAAATAAATGGGAATTTGTTGTTGATTTGAGCTCGGGGACCAGGAATGTGACAAGGGATATGGCAGCCGGAGCAGTGATACACTTCCTTAGTCAACCTTTGCTCTTTAAAATCATGTTCTTATGGAACTAAATTCCGTGTTTGTTTGTTTTTTGTGTGGAATGTAATACACTGGATAGATTATGTTCCACTGCAACTTATTTTTTGAATGAATGAAACACCACATTTATAAATGGAAAGTAAGATGCATGGATGTGGTTGGGGTAGATAGTGGGTGTATAAGGCATTTGATTTTCATATCACAGAGTTTGACCCCGGACTCCTCTGTGTAGTTAAGTAAGGCATAAAAGACACTTTTGTAAAGGTTAGAGATATTATGGTTTTGTTTACAGGTGAACAAATAGGTTTTTTCTATTTTTTTAAAGCCAGACTCAAGTTTTCCTTAACCATAACCGTAAAACGGGTTCAATAATGCCCTAGTCAAACAAATTGGATGCTTAACTCCAAGGTTGCGTATGCTGGTAGAACAATAATATGCTGTCTAATAACATCTTATGGATATGTTCAGCATCAACATGTGTGCAACATTTCATTTAGGTTAATTACCAACATATCGTCATTATGTTAACTGAAAACATAATTTGGTTGCGATTAAACTCGTGTTTGCAGTTTGGTTGAATAGAAACATCATTTTTAGGAGGCAGTGTTGCCTTAGGCGAGCTTTGAATGACTAGGCACGCTCTTATAATGTGGTGTTTGATACCTAGAGTACATCACACTAATATTCAACATTCAAAACAAAACTTGGCCTCCTTTAACCTCTACGACTAGAACTATGCAAGCAATAATATCTTTTCAGTTTGTTTTTGTGTTACATGTGCTTGTTTGTGTGCATGCAATCATCTTTGGCTTCTTGGATATGTTTTTTACTTTTTTCTTCCATGTGTGCTGGTTGATTTAGACCGCTGTAGTAGTGTTGCGGATGGCAGTCTATTTTCCGTGAGAATAAAAATCCAAGCCCATCTGCAATTTGTCTTGATTAAGCAGGGTCTCCATCTGCGAGCACCGATCTCTTGTTGGTGTCTTTTCCCATTTGCAATATATTTCATTCCAACAGCCCCCCTGTCCACTTATCACCACCACCTCCTTCTCCAAGCAAAAGATTAACAGATTAGAAGTAACATGATTGCCTGCTTCCTTCTTTTTTTCTTTTGTGCATGCTGCCTTATTTCTCCTTTCTCAGGATGAACTGAGTAAAAAAATCATATCTCTATGATTTGCCTCTTTGTGTCCCTGTCTGCAATATCAAGCCAGTCGAAATCACTTAATGTCCCCAGTATTCTTATTTCATCTGTCATTCTTGCTCTGCACTGTATCACTTGACACATATGGCCATACACACACTTTCATTAGAATCCAGATCAAATGTATATTAGGACCAGGCCTGCTTATCCAGCATAGTATATCGAGGCATATCACACAACTCACCAGTGCATAACCAATAAATGAAAAAACGCATGACTAAAAAATGAAAAGATATAGAAGCAGAGAAAGTGCAGAAGATGAGAGAGAATAGAGGTGGAGTGGAGAGCTGTGCTGTGGATGGCGAGAGCAGAGGAGACTGGAGAATTAGAAAGAAGTGAAGATGGTGGGGAGAACGAGAGATGTCTGTGAAATAGAGAGAAGAGAAGAGTGGTGAAGTAAAGGATGGAGGATCTAGCAAGCTGGGTGGCATTAGTAGGGAAAGCCTCTCCACTTCTGCTAGATAAGAGATGGCCCTGGCCAATGATGTGGAATGGTTCTGATTGGCTGAGCCTGATCCCCCAGCAGAGCGAACCAAGCTCTCCTCTGAAGCCCAGAGCACTACCGTAACACTGTCGGATATTTCATACTTCATTCCTACAATTGTGTCTACTGCAGGGTACTGCGGCTCTAACCTCATCCACCTACTATTCAACATTTCATACATCACTCATATTTCATACTGTAACTGTACCTACTGTGGCGTATCACAATCAGAGCTCTATCTCGTATTCTTTAGGATCTGTACTGGTACCATCAAAACTTTTTGACATGCAGCAATTAATACTTTTGCAATCCTAACCCAATATCTAGCCTGGGATCTAGAAATTACATCCATATTGCATGTTCATTGAATGCCACAATTTATTGCCAGTTGGGGAAGTAGTATGTCCTTTGTACAGTGTGGAATAAGTATCCAATAAGTATCCAGGCTGAATAAGATTTTGTGGATTTGAAAAGAAAAATCCTACAATAAAATTCAGGTGTTCAAAGCTTGTTGCGTCATACCCAAAAACAGTGAGTAAAGGGTCTGAATACTATGTACAATGTGATTTTTCAGTTTGTCATTAAAAAAAAACTTACAGACATTTCTAAAATTTTGTTTTCACTTTGTCTTTAGAAAAAAAATGAATTTGAATGATTGTAGTATCAGGCTGCAACATATCAAAAATGACCATGAACCATGAAAATATTATGAAAGAGAGGCACATTTAAATTGGATCTAATTTGTCCCTTTGCATGCCTGTAATGCTTAACGCTAACCATACTGTACGTATTTACCTAGGTTTTCCCATTTGTACTCAGCCTTACTGTAGCTCAGTGAAACCCTGAAACCCACAATAATCATCCAAGCACTGGGCACTAACCTTGCATCTGTTCCTTTATTCTGTTGAGAACCATATGGACAGAAGCAATCGAAGAAATGCGCATACACATTTACAGGTGCATAAAAATATCTATTCTGTTGTACGGCTCACTTAAATTGGAAAACGTCATTGTGTGCATACTTGCATGTGGTTGTAATATCTGTGTATGTATTTGTCTCTTATTACAGTGAAGTCTTTGTGCTGCTTTCAGCCATTTATTCTTAATTTCATTTGATCAGATTTTGTGGCGGTATTATCTTTTATAGCCATATAGCCAGTAAGTCACCAGGAGGAAATTGTACACAGTTGCAGTAGTAATATGTATAGTGTAACACTAAAAAGACATAATTGATATAAATGATAAGGATAATGCCTCATGGTTACATTTATATACAGAGACCCTTTTCAAAACAAATTTATACACTGTCAGTGTAAACCATGACAACGAGGGATCTTATCCTCCACATTAACTACAACCATGACTACTTTTACCTGACCTCACTGTTACCTAGCAAGCCAGCTGGCTATGATTATGTAGCATGGAAAATTTGGCAGCTGGGCCTGAGGAGCCATCTGGCGCAGCAGGAGCTTTCTCCCAGTGGGCTGGTCAACCTGTGGGCCAACAGTGCGGAGAGTCCAGAAACGCCGATGTACAAAGCAAAAAAAAGAAATACAGCTATGTTGTATCAAAGTCCTGATTCATGCATAAATAACAGGAGTGGATGAGTATGGCAGGGACAATACATCTAATCCCAAAGTCTGAGGTGCAGAGAATATCAAAAGGTCACATTTAAGTTTATATTGTTTTAAATAAAATATAGCACTTAATACACAAACTCCTAACTTTAAAAAATATATATATACCAATGCTTTACAGTTCTCACTTATTTGCAGCAAAATAAAGTCCTTTTTAGGGTCACATGTGTACTCTTTCCTAGTCAGTCAGAAACACTAAAAACCAGTGACACAATATCTTTGAGATGATATATATGATATGATGATATGACGACTTGGGTACAGTGTACAATGAACAATTTATTTGTATATTTCAAACTGACAGATACAGGAGATAGAACTAAGGTGGATTGGCTCCTGTTTAGGATTCTCTATTTTTAACACCAATGACATCTTGTTGCAAGCCGCCAAGTGACTTTACTTGAAGTGTTAATTAGATTAGATTATTTCAGATAAAGCTTAAATGATGCTTGAAGGGAGGCAGGATCACAGCAGAGAAAGGGAGATTGTTGGTTAAAGTAAAAACTGTGTTTAGTCAGAAGAGATGCATTTAATAATAGAGCAAGATAAGAGTTGTAAAACAGAGGGTTTTTATATGATTGGGTGTTATAATATTTGACAGGTCAGTACAGTATATGAGCATCAATACTTTTATTCTGAGCGTAATCGTTGCATCACACCGTTTGATCCTGCCTATGCTGGCCTCATGCCTGGCTTCTTCTAGATCCACTCCGACTGCTTACAGTTGAACCCTGACAGAAAGCTTATAGCTGTGAGGTCAAACCTAAAGTCTGAACCTCAAAGTCCCAAAGGGCGACTAGTGGACAATCCACAGATTAGTGTCTAGCTAAGCTGACAGTGGACAAAAGGAGCGGACTGTCAGTGGGTATTCCTGAACTTTTCAGCATTGAAGCCCCGCTGTTTTTGATGTTGTGCGTTATCGTCCCGAGCTGCACAGATGAGCTGCTCTGTATCCTCGCTCTTATCAGATCAGATGCTGACAAGAGGAATGTCAGCAGAAGGCGAATCAGCAACTTGGAAAGGTGGCTAGAAGACATGAAAAGCTTCCTGAAAGACGACTCGGCTTTCGCCTCATCCTTTCTCTCGCCTTCTCGGAATAATGTGTCTACACGTCATATGTGCTGTGCGAAGGCAGAAGTGCTGGCTTGCAGTTATGTGTATACATCTGTAACATACATGGATGTTAGGAAATACCTGAGTTAACAGTGAAATAGGAATAGTTAGATGCTTAACAGCTTCTACACAACATTGTCATAGTGTCACTAAATCAGTAAATCCTAAACTGTCACATATAATTTGTTTTACTCTTTTTTTTAGTATTTGAATTCCTACTGTTTCAATTCCCTCTGCAGTGTGTTTTCTCCAGATATGTCAGATGCACCCAAGCACTCATTTACAGGAAACTCACCTCAGAGTCGGTTCTCAGACACGTTGTCTTTTCATATACTTTTGTTTGTGGATTTCATTTGATATTTTGAAAAGTCTATAATGTGTACCTGTAGGACTGAAATACTGTTCAAAAACAGCTTGTGTCAGTTCACAGCTTGGTGATTTTCATGTTTTCTCACCAACATGTTTAGATCTTAAATGATGAATCAATTCAATGCTTTGTCAATTAAGTTAACTATTATCCTATTATTAAACTGAATACTGGAAGTTAAGTGGTCTGAAAAGATCACATTAGGCTCTGTAAAATTGTAATGGACATTTCTAATGTTTTAAAATGCCATAATTCATTTCCAGCTCTGGCATCAGAAGTTCAAGAGTCATACATTCAAGAGTCCAGACAATATTACTAGCTTCTCTATAAATTCAGTGTGTTTTCTCAGATGCTGTGGGTGATTTCGGCCCTTCTGGCTCAACTCGAGATAGCTACACTTCTTCTGCACTGACATAACATAAGCCTTGAGCTGGAGCTTATACTGGGAAAGCGAGGGTTATTGGCTACAATGTTCAGTGCACGAGGAGGGATCAGCCTAGTGAGAGAGGGAATATACCTTCAGGTGAGAAATTAATTGAGCCCATAGATTTTCATTGCAGTGAGATACCTCAGCTGATAAACCACATTGACTCCATGACGGTGTGTTTTCTTTTTCAAATACCCTGAGAACATTCTAGCAGTAGTTTGTGGAGCACAGTGAATAGAGACATTAGGTCTGAGTAGTCACACTTTGTATATGTACTGCAGTCGGGCCTGTTTTCCCTCAGCGGAGCTGATGACTTCATAACCACATCCGCGAGGCAAAGCGATGTCAAAAAACCAGGAAATCACAAGTAGCACTTAAATTATCCTGTTTCATTTTTCAACTGAGGGAAATAGAAATCTTCATGGTGTGTGCGCGCGTGTGTTCTGTGTTTTCATGTGGGGCAAGGTTTCCATAGAGACTAGGCCAGCTAATCCCACGAGCTGTGGAAGACGGAGAGAGCAGGTCTGAAGTGCTCAGCATTACGGCGGCTTCTAAAAGCTCCCTGCCTCTCAGCGCCTTAGTCTTCATTACCTCCACATCCCCTTTTGATTGGCTGCGTTTATCCTGAGTACCCCAGGTTTGGGAGGGAACTGTAACCCCAAACACCACCACCAGCACCCCACCGACACAAACGCACACCGCCAGCATTGTTCAAGTTGTCATAGCAACCCCTGAAGGCAAGAATTTGGACTAAAGTAGATATAGTATCATGTTCTGTACCTGGTAGTTTCAAGACAATACACTGTTCTCTCCGGTCTTGTTACATACTGCAAATTATGAAAAACAAACGGCACAAAAAGTCTGATTACAGTGTATGGTTTTTAGATGTTTAACCTATAGCAATAATGAATTGTGCATGCCATGGATGTGGATAATGTGGTTTTCTGTTTAGGTTTGATGGTGAACACTTTGACAAGCACTCACTCATCCACTGATTGAAATGTAAAATTAGCTAGGGGTGTTAAGCTTAAGAAGATACCCCTTTAAAGTTTAATGTTCTATATTCTTCAATAGCTAGGTGCTTTTTAGCCAGTTCAGTCAGAGTACAGTCTATCAGAGCTTCGAATGAGGTTACTGAGAGGTTGAACCAAAATGGTAAGCTGCAAAACACTAAGTCACTCTTGAGAGTTGGTGAGTTTGTCACCTGTAGTGACTCCTTTCACATTACACTTTGTTACCAGTCCATACTGATTTGTGGAGCTCTCACAGCACTTATATGTTTCTAAACAATTAAAGTGCTAATACAAACATTTTTCCATCTGGAACTTAACTGCAAAGAGAATATATTTAAAAAAATATTTTGATACTGAACATAGCATTAAAATGTTTCACAGATACTATATTTTTTTGCTAAAATATCTTTCTGTACAACATCTAGTTTGACTTTCTCTAACATCTATCAGAGTGCTTTTCTTGCATAACTAAACCACAGATTGAACTGTGGAGTCAAATTTGAATCTGTGATATGCATTGCACGTACACCATTCACCTCAGCATGAGAATTTATGTTTTTGGAGGCAGGGTTACCTTCAGTAGCATTATGAAGGGAAGCCAAACCTTCTCTACGACATCTCTACGAGCATCAACTTAGGATCTTCAGAGATCAGACCCTACATTTCGGAATATTCTACTCAATTCCTTGATCATATCCTGCCTTGACTACTGCAACGCCCCACTAACAGGACTATCAGCATGTGCAATCAAATCCAAAATGCAGCAGCACGTCTCATTTTTGTTTCTGCCAAAACAGCCACATTTTAATCTATTGTTCATCCCACTACACTGGCTTCCAGTGGCTGCCAGGCTCAGATTCAAAGCTTTGACGTTTGCCTACAGAGTAATCAACCCTCTTGCTCACTAGGCTCAGCTAACGAATGCCACTTGGTGATCCCAGCACCAAACTTCAAAAGACCCCGGCAAACCTCTTTAGCAAAATTGTCTATGATGTGGAATGAGCTACGAGCCTGCACGCTCAGGTACCTTACTCACAATATTAATAAAACTATTGAAAACAGAACTCTTTTAAAACTTATTTTGTTCCTAAAGTTAAAAAAAGTTGCACTACGTCACTTTGTATGAAATTTAAACTCTTCTTCTTATAGCACTTTACCTTCAATGTATGTATGCTCCCAGACTCCCAGAGAGTTTTCTTTAGTACAAACTATCTTAAAATCAGTGCAAGTACCATTTAAAACAAGTCATACCTGTACTTTAAGAACATACATATATACACATACTGTATACACTTAGAGGAAATGCATTGGTCATTATTGTTTGATTTCCCAAAGCATTTATCTTAACTCAGCTTTATTTCTCTCTCTTTTTCTTTCTTCTCTCTCTCTCCCTAACACACACATGCAAAATCACCTGCTGAAAACTTTTCATCCTGGTTTTTCACACCTTCTTATATTCTCATTTGATATTCACCCTGACCCACATACTTTTCTCCAAATTCTTCCACAGTCAACCTCATTTCAACCTTTACCTTATTCTGTTGCAGTGTGTTACTTCACTGTAGGGGAGTTGCCCCTTTGGGTTTGAAGTTTTGAGTTTTGCATTGCTGTTAATTCTATGTAGACATTCTGCACCCTATAAATTGAAATTGTATTCTTCTCTTCCACTGAAACTTTGCTAAAATACATTACAGTGAAACTAGGACCACAATAACAGAAATAAAAGCAACAATATTAATAAGCAGGAATGACCCAATGTTTCTGGGCCCTGAGCGGAATATTTCTTCAAAACCAACTGTGACAGGCCATAACATTCCCTGAACTAATGTATAGCATAATTCAACTTTTCCAAAAGAAAACATATGGGTTTAAGGTGCACTAGATGGATTATAGTGTACTAGCTTTTTGATGATTTTATTGCAAAATTGTGGCATTTTGAAGCTCTAAAGAAAACAGTCATTTTGTTTTGGGAAGGCTGAAACTAAGTTGCACCAGCCAACAGTATATAGCAGTGTAAATGTAATATTATTGTTCTGTCATGTGAATTTAATGTCATATTCATGTGACATGAATTTGTGTTTTTTAAGCTATTGCTGCTCTTTGTCATTTGTTTTTCTAATTGTTTTAACTGATGATAAACAGCTAAATACAGTCATCCAGCTAGATGTGGTATAAAGAATCATTTCCAATGTGAGAAAAAGTGGGAAAGAAGATTTTTTTGTCCCACTGCAACTTTTAAAGTTGACAGTTGTACACAAAGCAATAAATGCACATCTACAGAGTTCATTTTGATCTCCAACACATTTTGTTTCTGTTAACCATCAATTGCTTTATCAGAAAATCTGTTATAATTGTGGAAATCAAAGTGATACTCACACTTAACTTGATTGGAAATGGGGGTAACAGAAGTTTGTATATAGCATGAATATTTTTTTCTCTTTTATGATAAACTCTTCAGCACAATGCGTCAATAAAACCAGAATCATATTTTCTTATAATGTGAATCGGGGACTCTAATTAGGATAGCGGTAGTCTTGTGAAGTGGTAATCACTTCCTGTCAACTGCACTATCATAAATTATGTAAAACAGCCATGAAATGATATTTATGGCTGTGGCTATGACTGGAGCGGCTATTAGCCATGCTGGTTAGTAAATGAAACCTAACTGCAGCCTTTTAAATTCTCTGAGGAGATGATTCATGGTCACTGAAAGGGAGAGCAGAAGAGGACTTTTTTGCAGAGCTAAAGGTTACAACCTGTACTAAGTGTGTGTGTGTGTGTGTGTGTGTGTGTTTGAGTGCAAAAAAGAGATACTGTTAGCCTACATGTGCACACATTTGCTTTCCCTACACATCCATTCGCACACTCATGCATTAATGTGAACCCAAGTGTGTATTTAATTGGTAGCTGTGGTGTTCTCTTTCCGGAGCCATGTGTGCTTGATGGGAGCTGTGCTAGCTTCTCCATTCATACACGCACACACACACAATACCAACTATTAATCCGTAATGGAGGAAAAGACAATGGCACGTGAGGTAATTTTTGTCCAACCACACCCACTGGGCTGTAATTGCGCTGCAAGGCATGTAAAGGAAAATCAGCGGCTGTTCGAGGAGACTGTCAAACCCTGGGAACACTCCGGCTCTGACAACTTTAATTGGTAGTTGTCGTGTATATCCCTGTCTTCATTAGCAGCCCAACACTACATGCTTCTCCTCCCACACACATGCACACACAGGCACAGCTATTGGTGAAAAGGTCATTAGATGTGCTCGGTTTAATAGCAGATTGTCATCCAGAACTGCCAGTGTTCCATGGACACTTAAATAAAAAAGGACCTAGAGGTATTTTCATTCACTTAATTTGTGAATACCTGCTCCTTTGCAATGCGGTGGAGACATTTTATTTTTTATTTTTTGCTTCAAATAAGCAAAACAACTGACAGGACACTTTTCCAACTGTTTCCACCATCTGAAGAAATTACAAACAAGCAACAAAACTGAAGTAGCATTGCTAAAGATTTACAGTCTTGGGAGAATTTTATTTTAATCTCATAGACATTTGGCAGATTTTCTTCTCACTGCAAGGAAACCATCTCAAAACCTATAAGACAACTTGTTGTTGCTTCTAAAGTTGTCTTTGGTTCAAGTAGCCTGCCTGATTGAAAAGCTCCACCACAGCACAACATCATGAGTTTCAGGACTGAAGTCTGCAATGATGTAGGTTTGCTGTCAGATGTGGGGTGACACACTGAAGTCCGACCATACGTCAGTGTCCTTTGTATACAAGACGCCCCCTCCACATGGTACTGCCTCAATTTAAGTCAACTGTATTCTACTCTACTCACTTTTGGTACCAGGTACTCCATTTTCCAGTGCAAATACTATCCTCTCGGTGCAGATGGCTGTCATAGTGACGGCACATACAAATGCCATGGCATGCACATGCACTTTGAGGGAGGAGACAAATTATGTTACAGAACAAACTGAAAGCAGCAAGACCAAAGATCGGTGAAAAAAACTGTGGCTGTGGGAGTTTTCACGTCACTTTTTAGTAAAGTATCTTCTCAGGTCGCTTGGAATCTTGACAGAGATGATTCCAGCAAAGTACCAGATCCCATTAACAAAGTTTGCCCGTTAGACACCTAAAAAATGCAAGTAGAATCGACAGTCGAGTCAAGTCAAACTGATAACATGCATTTGAAAAGCGCTAAAAGATTCTTAGATTTACATAGGGATCCGAGGTCAAAAGCCAGGAAGCTCTCACCTCTGTTCATCTGATGTGATGTGACTATACCAAAGCCGTCCACTAGTCCAGCTCCATTCCCTGGCTGGATAGGTGGTGGTGATTTTGGTACACAAGCATGACATACTACATGTGTGTGTATACACACAAATTACTCATAAATCCTCTCCATAGGGACATCATCATCCCTTTAGTCGGTATTTTGTTTGTGTTAGCAGGTTATGTGATATAGTTACTAGGCAGCTGTAGTGATAATGACATGAGCAAGTTAGGTGATGTAGTACTAAGGTGAAAGCCCACATGTGTGGGTGGGTGGATCAAAAAAACACTTTCACAAAGAGGACAGATGTTTCATTCCACTATGAAACATTGACTAAGGTCCTGAAATATTGAGAAAATACGTAGTTTTTAACCAATACATACACTTTTTAATAAACCTAATCAACTTAAATATATATGTAACACAACCAGTTCAACAACAAAAAGTTGCTGTGGCTTAAACATTTTATTGTTTAAGGTCATATGGCCTAGTGTTTATCTAGAGATGCTATTATGCTCTAAGGACCAGCTGTAAAACAATTAATATATTTTTCTGAGAGTCACACCTCCCAAGTTTGTTTGTTTTATTTGTTTGGTAGTAGTAGTAAGTAGGGTGCCATCTTGAAGTAGTTTTCATAATGCATTAGTATTAATAAAGCTAAAGTCTGTGTTCATGCCAATTTTAGCAGTGCATGTAAAAAAAAACACTGAAAAAAGTGACATAAAAAAATACATACATTTAAGAACATGTAAAAGCTGCTTCAGCAACTGTGCTGGTGCACATTCCTGTCCTTATACTAAACTAGCCAGTGTTTTGACATCTGTTAAACTTAAGAACCACTAGTTCTGTTTCTCAAACCAGCCCTCCTCAACTGCATTTTAGCATCTCATCTGTAATTGAAGTAACAGCCTCTACCAATGAAATCGAAGGAATTGCTGCACATCAACTTTGCAACAAATTGTAGATCTATTCAGAGTATAAAATAGGGTGTTGATCATTCATATTATAAATGCAAGCCTCCTCCACACTGCCTTTGTTGAAGGCAGCCACTCTAGGTGGCCAGAGATGCAATGCATTATTGAGGAAGGGCTTAGGGGGGTAAGAGTGGATTAGTCTGATATTAACCTCCAGAGGAAAAGAGAAAGCGAAGGGGATGACATGATGAGGATCACCCCTGGCCATTTAAACTGCTTTAATTAAATCCTGGATGGAGAGGGCCACCTCTCAGACCTTGAGAATGAGGCACAAAGAGGAGGAGAAGACGACGAAAGGGATGAAAATGAAGAAAGGTCGAACAGTGGAAAAAGAAACTGATTGAAAAAATTGAGAAAAGTAAATAGACAAGGAAGCAAAGAAGGCGAGACAAAGAGAAACTGTGTGTATGTCAGTGTGTGTGTGTCTGTGCTAGCTTGCAAAGTCTCCTGCTGTGATGAGGCAGACTAATGAGTTAGCCTTTTGCCATGCCGGTCACATGTGTGTGTGGCTGACAGGGACCGGGGCGAGCTGATAAATCAGTAGCAGAAATGAGATTTATAAAAACCTGATCCCCATCTCAACCTCCTGCCTCGCTCCCTGGCCACCCTGTCACCTTGCTATCTTCATCTGCACAATTTAGAGGAGCCAGGGGGCGGGGGCTGGGCCAGATGTGTAGTGGGAAATGTTACTTTCTGTAGAAGAAAGAAATACTGCATGTTAGTGTCAAGCATTATTGCATGTCACATGGCTGAGCAGATGACTAATTAGGTGACTCTTTGCCATAGCTACCAGTACATCCTGAGCTATGTTGATTTTACATTGCAAATGGTAATTAGAGTACAAATTAAAGGGTTTGGCTTATTGATTATCACTTCCACTACGAAAGATTTGTTTTTTTGTACTTGCTCATGTGTTTATTAGATTGAAAACTTGTAATAGTTTTCTCTGGTGTTTGGTTGCAAGCAGGTTGGAAGCAGAAGAATATTCAGTAATCATATAATGTAGATGTATGTTTAGAAATGCACATGGAATAAGATCTGTATGAAGTAGGTGCAGTAAGTTATATTTTCAGCCTAAGCTACAACAGATTCTAGTGTTGCTATTTGTTGGTTTATCACTGTTCTGCTTTGCTCAGATTAGATTTACCTGTTTATGTATTAACTAAACAAATTTCCATTTTAATAATAACAATAATTAATACTTTATTAATCCCCTTGGGGAAATTCTTTATGGACTGGCTGCCCCTTTGAAGCACCAAGGGTCAGGGGTACAGTGTCCTGTCCAAGGACACTTCGACATGTGGCCAAGAATCGAGTATACCAGGAGTTGTATTCCAATAGCTATTTTAGTCAGTATATTCAACGTATATTCACAAGTCACTTGTGAGAAGAATCCCACAAACAATTCTGTGGTTACTCTCAGCTCTACAGAGCTTTTAGCTTCTTTCAGCATATTGTTATAGTCCTCAGCTCACATCAGCATTTTTTATAGAAACCCTATTTCCAGCTACAGCTGGGGAAAATATTCCAAATATTTTAGTGTATGTAAGGCCAATGCACTGTCCCCAAGAGGGGAACACAATCAGTTTAGTCGATCAGTGGGGTTTAACCTCAGATAATTGGTACTTGTACAGTATCCAAGTCCACTGGGTATATTCTAGTTTATTTATTAACTTGTAGCCTTCATCATTGTGTATTTGCTACACCGCACTTCCCGGGAAACATGAGGCATTGATGTAGATGATCCAGGCCTGCCTTGTAGGTGTAAAAGCAGAGCAGACACGTTGAATGTTTGTGACAGTTCATTCCTGATCGCTGGAAATTTACCACATTGTCCTTTGCCTGGTAAGAGTCTATAGTTTTATAGTAATAGTTTTTTCATATCCCCTTGTGTTAACACCGTGTAGCTGTAGACTTCTGTAAGTCTGCTCATCCAACAGGGAAAATAACTGCAAATTTTAGATCAAAGTTGGTTTAATGCTGTTTTAATGTCTGCATGTTAAGTCACCCACTTAGGCAAGATAGTTTGTTGAATCTCTGCCTTTACTGTGCATTATTTGAACCAGTGAATCCAGGCTAAACCCTAAACACAACACACAGTACACAGAAACACTGCTCATATCAAACACTTCACCAGTCTCATCTAGGGTCTTAAATGTAATTTTGTCTCTCTGTGGTGTGTACACACTGTCTTAACATTATCAGTCAGCAGTAAAGTGTAGCTCATTAGAAGTGCTATTACAATATTCTAATAAGAGAAGCCACAGCGAGGCGCGAAGACACAGTGTTTGATTATCTCCACTCCGCCTCACTGGCTCCACCCCTGCACATCCTGATCCTCTGATCCATCCAAAGAGCAGCGTGGTTTAATAGGCCCCCATGTAATGAGCAAGCCGACTGCCAGGTACAGCAAAGCTCAGGAAATGACTGTGTACATCAAAGAATGAGCGCACACACTTTGATACAGCAATAAGTAGTTTAACAGAGGATGACTAGAAGAAAGGGACTAATAACAATATTTTTTCTGTTTTGTACTCTGGCTTTATGGTTAAAATGTCATCCTTTAAGTTGGTGTGACTGTTCAATGGAATTTATCAAATTGGTGCACAGAAAAAAAAGAAACTGTAAAGCAGTCCAGTTCATTGATCTGCAGTACTGCCCACAGTGACCCATTAAAACAAGAGCTACAGCTTTGATTTGACAGTTAGATGATCAACAGACATTTTATCATAGAAAAATCAACATTTTTAAGCTAATTAACTGAATATCAGACAAACAAGACACCTTGCGATGTTGCCTTTGGCTGTGGAAAATCATAATGAGCATTTTTCACTGTTTTATACACAAGGCAATAAATCAGTTAATTGAGAACATAATCAGTAAACCAACTGATAACAAAACAAAATATGAGTTCTGGAATAATTACAACCAGATAAATAGTTTTAAAGGTATAGGTATTGTGGTATAAATGTTTAAACAAAACCTCTACATCCATCTTGGAGTACAGAAAGACCGCGTCTTCCGCTGCCCTGCACTTACCACAGTCTATTGCTGCTGCACATTAGAAAGCTGGCTGAACTTCTCTAACAGCCCCTTTAGCATAAAAATACTATGGCTAAATACAAAAACTACAAAAATTTAAAAATTCTCGCACTAGTGATAAACTGGAGACTCGTAAATTGGTGTTAAACTGAAAGCTAGTTTCCTGAAAAGGTGTAATGTTTGCTACATGAAACACAGCAGAATCAGAAGCAGTCCAACACTGCACATGCTGTGTTCAGTGACAGTACTGCTGAGAACCTCGTCCATTGTTGTATGTTCGTTGTAGGTACAGTGCAGTGAAAAGTATTTGTCCCTTCCTGATTTTGTACTTTTTTGCATATTTGTCACACTTTAATGAATCAAATCATAAAACAAATTTTAATATAATACAAAGATAACCTGAGTAAATACAAAATGCAGTTTTTAAATCATGATTTCATTTACTAAAGAAAAAAGCTGTTTGGCCCTGTGTGAAAAAGTAATTGCCCCCTAAACCTCAATGGTTTTCCCGCCCTTGACGGCAACAAGTTCAATCAAGAATTTGTGATAACTGGCATGAGTCTTTCACATTGCTGGGGAAGGACTTAGGCCCACTCCTGCCTGCAGAATTGTTTAATTTAGCCACATTTGAGTTTTCTTTTTTTTTTTTTGCATTAAAGGCCTGTTTAAGGTCATGTCACAGCATCCCAATCACATTTAAGTCCAGTCTTTAACCAAGCCACTCCAAAATCTTATTTTGTTTTTCTTTTTAGCCAATCAGAGGTGGACTTTTGTGTTTCAGATGTCCTAGTAACCCAGTCCTAGTAATGTCCAGCCATCAGTCACAAACTGATGGCTGGACATTCCCCTTCATGATTTTGCGGTAAAGTGCAGAATTCATGGTTCCATCAATTATGGAAAATCGTCCAGGTCCTGAAACTGCAAAGCAGCCCCAGACCATTACACTACCACCACCACGTTTGACTATTGATAAGATGAACGAGACGTTAGCTTATGTCTCATCAGTCCACAGAATATAAAGGTCTTGGGGATGATCATGGTGTGTTCTGGCAAATGTGAGACAAGCTTTTTTGGTGAGCAGTGGCTTTCACATTGGAACTCTCTCATGGATGCCCTTTTTGTCCAGCCTATTCCTTATGTTGAATCATGAACACTGACCTTAACTGAGGCAAGTGAAGCCTACAGTTCTTTAGATGTTCTGGGTTCTTTTATGACCTCTTGGATGAGTCATCATTGTGCTCTTGCCACTCCTGGGATGGTTTCACCACAGTTCCAAGTTTTCTCCGTTTGTGGATAATGGCTCTCACTGTGCTTTCTTTGAGTGCAAAAGCCTTACAAAGGGCTTTGGAACCCTTTTCAGACTGATACATGTCAATTAGTTTGTTTCTCTTCTGTTTTTTCTTTAATCCGTAGACCTTGTAGAATTCGTAGAATGAATTGCTGCTTTTTTAGATCTTTTAGAGTGACAGTTTCTATTCAAGTGATTTCTCGATTCAACAGGTCTGGCAGTAATCACGTCTACGTGTGGCAAGTGGAATTAAACTCAACGTTCCAAAAAATCACAGTTCATTCATTATTTAGCAAGAGGTGGGTCAATTACTTTTTCACACAGGGCCAGGCAGGTTTGGACAGCTTTTTTCCCATAATAAATGAAATTTTGGATTTTACGTGTACCTATTTTGGCACAAAGACAACCTTAACTACGTATGCAGCTCAGACAGAGCGCAGCATCAATGAAGTTGAAATATTTAATTTAAATTTTTTATAAAAGGACAACATGAGTTAGGTCCTCTAATGACCAATTGATTGATCTGGCCCGTGTGTTTTTTTTGTCATTTGTATGGTATTTGTCATATAGTATGGACAAGTAGAGAAACCGTCACCCTGCCCCC
>OMLM01001704.1:91284-108174 GCA_900302695.1 Helostoma temminkii | reverse complement strand
CTGCTCTTGTGATTCAAAGGCCAAGCAGCCATTAGCAGGGCAAGAATAGTGGTATTCTCCGCACACAGCACGTCTCCATGTACTGTGCAGTAATCTGCTGAATTTTATTGATTTTCTTCACCTCACTTTCTAAGGCCGTTTACAGTATGTCGACGCTGCAGATGGAGACGCAGAGTGAATTCACAAAATAACTCCTACATCTTGCAGATCAAAGTCTTCCTTTCACAGTGAACAATGAATGTTAACAAAAGGTTGGGAAAGAGGTCATCTATTGCCTATTTTTGTGATTTTTTTCGGTTAGGGATACATACGTTTTTTCATCATCTGCAGAAACTTAGTCTATTGGTGAATTGTGAACTGCGCAGAAGTGGAACAAGATACACAGCAGGAGACGTGTTAGCAATAGTCGGGTAGCGCAGTGCAATTCTGGCCTTTCCTTTCAGATGATTAAATCCTCAAAACCATCTGAGTGCAGCAGGACAGGTATGTGCCATCCATTTGCAGCCTGTAAATAGTGGGATGAGGTGTGCATTTTAAAAGAGCTGTACAATTGCACGTGCCTGTTGCACCTGATGAAACCTTCCGCAACCAGTGCCAGGCTTAGTAAAATGCAAACCAAAGTGGTCTGCTGTAAATTGTTTGGGTATTTTGTAGGCTAATCATTTCAGCAAGCTTCATGCTTCTCTGAGCATGTGAGCTGCAACTTTTCTTATACACACTACATTTTGTGTACTTCACCAACAAGACAGCAGACTTGATTGTATTTACACTCTATATAACTTATTTGCCCTTCTTGTATAATTGAAATTTTGCCATTAAAGTAGGGCTTTAAGTAATGATTAGCCCATTTAAATTACACCATCAACTATGTATTTTTTGCAAATAGTCCAAAATATAGTCAGAAATGTCCATCGGAATTTAACAGAGCCCAGGAAGACCTGTTGAAATATATATATACACCAAATATGAACACCAAAAAGAAAAGCGTGTTTCAGAGCAGGGCTACAGAAACTGTTTCTGTTTTTATGTGAGTTTGATATTATTTGTTATTGTACTAAGTAAAATAAAAGCTACTACTACCTACTATTATTACAGATTCAAACAAGCTATTGTAGCTTAACTCCAGGGCTTCAATACCAGTCTCAAATCTGGATTTAAGACTGGATAAGAAAAGAAAAAAAGACTGTAGCCGTATAAATAATGCCTTTTTAAAACTATTGTCATTATTCTATTCTATATTTGTACAGCTACGGTTGGCTCTTACAGCTGCCTTTGTTTCCCACTCGACTTGTCTACATTTAATCAGGTTCCCTGATATGAAACTCTCGTCCCTTTTATAAAAGCCATTTTGTACCCCAGTCATCAAGCAGAATGACAGGCTATCTTAAGCTTCTATTGTGCCAAGCTGACTGTGCCACACATTTACTCTGAGAGCTGAGAGCTCTTTCCATTTGCTAATGATTAGTTTGTGCCCCAGCATGAGAGCTGTTTGTACCCAGTCTGCAGAGGAGAATCATATTTTATTAAGGAGAGAGGGGTCACAAGAACAGCAGAGAGAGGCTCTGAGTGTCCTATTGCCTATTCAGTAGTTTTGTGTATTTGTATCTAAAAATGCCATATTTGGGAACAACTTGTAGCCTTAAAATTGTGGCTCCTTCTCCAGCACCTTTTGTCAGATTTGACTTTATTGAGTGCAGGTTACGTACAATAAGCCAGAGCTACTTTGACAAGATTTTCTACCACTTGAATGTAGTTTTCTCCCTCAGCCTATTTCTTAAATTAAAAAGTACATACCCAAATCTTCAACAATGCATCTACAGAAAAGTGTCAATGTACTAGTGGTTACAAGATTCCCCACAAGTTTAAAACTTGCCAACCCCAACTTCTTTAGACAAGTGCCATTTAGCTGAGTGAACCACAGATTGAACCTTGTAAAAATGAAAAAACAATTAATTTTTAAGCAAAGATCTTATTTATGAAGATGTGTTCTAGTACCAACTACTAAGTTATGTTGTTTCTCTCAACACTAAACACACTCATTTTTATTTACATCTAATATAAGTCTAGTGTTATATGTAATCAAAGGCCGGATCCATTGCCCCAACATAATCAGAATGTATAGTATATTAAAGCACCATGTGGTGGTATGAAGGTTTTATGGTCATGATCAAAAATCCAAATGCAAATGATTTAAAGTCCTGAATAAAGCATTTGAATGTATTCTAATGTTTAATGGATCATTGCCAGTGTTTTGAAACTAACCCTGTGCAGTGGTAGCACTTGGCTAAAATGCTATTCTTAATAAAGCTGCGGCTTAATAAAGCTGCATGTTCCTGCATGTTCATACACTCTTCAACTTCAGCAGCATACTAATCTGTTAATCTCAGCGAGTGAGCCTTTCTATCTGTGTGTGTGTGTGTGTCCCAACCCCTCTTTGGTATAACCATAGTTTGTTTCTCTATTGCAACTGCCGCCCACTTATGGTTTAACTTGTTGAGAGAAAAACAGGCTGCTAAAGCTTCCAACCTGACCACTAACCACAGTGCTAACACATCAGCTGTGGTGCAGACACAACCACAGCCAGCCATTAACCAGACTGCCAGTCTCTGCTGGTTTGGCAGCTGCACTCTGGGTGTGTACAGTGAGCCTGCGAGGCCTGCTGGGGGGAATTTACAGTAGTGCTTTTTATGACAAGTCACATTATTTCTCCAAAAGGTTCAACTCATTCATAATTTACTTCAGGGTTATTTACTAAGGGTAACACACTACTAACAGTAGTGTGTTACCCTGGTTTTCTGTTCCAGTTGGGAAACATTTAGCCAGATATGAATTACGAACCAAAATATATGCCAAGATCAAAATGAACACCCCAAATATCTGCCATTAACACATAGTGTACTTATAGGAAAATGCAGTCACCAAATAAATACAGATACAGAACCTGCATGTTTGCATGCATGAATTTGAAGGAAACTAACGCACCTGGAGGAAACCCACTTGTAACGGGAACCTGTGGAAAAAAAACCCAACACAAAACACAATACTAACTCAAATTACCCAGCCAGCCTGTGCTGGTTTATAGTGAGCTTTAACATCTTAAAACGAGACAAACATGTGGCAAGATACATAGAAGGGCAATGTCAGCCGTACAAAGGGAAGCCTCCATATTTATTGGAAACATAAAGAAAACCTTCTGGGGTCTATATGATGTATTTGCATTTTATTTTTTTATCTATTCCCTTATCGATTACTTTTAGTAGTGACATAGTAAGATATAAGTAAGAAAAAAATAAAATAAGAAAAACTTAATTTAATTTGTTTGTAATTAGTATCTATTAGATCAATGTCTACAGCCTCCAAATGTAGAAAAGCAAGAACTAATGGAGTTAAAATATTTTTCTAAAGTAAAGTTAAACTAACCTGCAGTGTTTGGTGGTTAACAAGCAAAGGTTACCGCTGGCTTCCTAAATTTTAGACATTGGAAGTGGAGTATGTAAATTGAGTTCAATGACGTGTCAACCAGGAAGCAGGAGAATTACACTGATTCACAAATGGTGGCACTAATATGCTAGTGAATGCAGCAAAATGTCAGCAGAAGTCCCAACTTTAATAAGTGCTTTAACTGCACAAGGTGGATTTTTATTGTAATTCTCTTCGATTTAAATCATTTCATTATTACATTACATTATGAAAACATGTTTCCATTAAGAAAAAGGAGAAACCCTGCATCAATTATTATTCTTACGCTAAATGGATGACATTTTGCTTGTTTTTAGTGCACTACCCGAACCCGACTGTACACTCTCCTCAAAGCCCCTACCACCCACCAACAATCCCCATCTTTGAAGCGCTAGTGTGATTGAACTCTTCTTTTATTTTTCCCTCGTCACTTGTTTCTCTCTGATTGAATGTGTTTTATCTATTCGTGCGGGGGGTGAGAAAGGGGAAGAAGAAGGGAGGGATGAGTAGGAGGCGACAGGAGGGTTCTGCAGCACAAGTTGCCATGATGAAAGGGGTCTTTTACCCTTTTACTCTCCCTGTCTTTCCTGTTTTCAGCCGTTTGAGGCGTCTCATCAAATGGGCCTGAATAGTAGATGTGACACTATCTGTCTCTACTTCACCACCATCACCTCCCCTCTTCTAGGTATCTCACCCACACATCCTTTCATCCTTTCCTCCCTTGCTATCTATCTTGAGTCCATTCTTTATCTACCTACAAGCACGGGTTTCCATCCACCCATTCACTCTCTTAGACTGCCGCTCAATGACCACTGACAAGAGGCCACAGGAACGAAAATCGAGCAGAACTGTGAACATTATTGTATTACTATTGTAGATTTCTTGTATATTGTGTTTACTTCTTATGTTGTATACAGCAGGGATGCTCACTGCCCAGTTTATTAATAATGCCTCCCTTCTCACCCCGGCCTCACTCTTTCAGACAGTAGGTCAGACATAAGATTATAAAGGATGACATAATGTCTGTCTGAACCAAATTGGCAAAACCATGCTGTAAATAATTATTTAGAGTAGAGAGGAACTGTTGACTGAAAGTAGTCAAACAATCAATACTTTGGATATAGATATCAAACATTGCATCTTTAGCCTTGCCATTGTGTTTTAAAGTTAAGTAGTGGCGTCGGAGCTAAGCTGTCAGACCCTTATTCTATCTCTTACATATTTATAGCTGCTCTCTGATAACTGATAAATAGCTTTACATTTAGCATGAAGTGTCTGTCAGCTTCAGCTCTAGTGAGACATTAAGGGACAATACAAAATCTAAGTAATTTGTGTTTTGAAAGCCCTCAAAGCCCATTGTTATGTGTTCAAAAATTATCTGATTTTTTTTTTTAAAAAAACGAATTAAACCCTATATGATTTTCTGATTTGTCTAGTCTTTGTTTGCTGTCTTGTTAGACAACCTAGCAAATAAATGAAAGATAAAACCGAGCTTATTAGATCATGGCTTTGCGAAACCATGTGCTGCACTGACATAGATATTGAAAACATTGTGATTCAGTCTTATCTAATAGACCCCTAATAGGCCCTTTTAGGGCCTGGGACTAGTATCTTCACTTACAAAAATTAAATTGAATTTTTTATATTGACCTAACTGTTTTAAGTTGATCAAACTTTGAATAGTTAGGTCAACATAAAATATTTAAATTCATGCAACTATTAAGTTAGATCAACTTAAAATATTGGATTCTAACTGACAGTAACTCAGTCACTATTGTTTAGGTTTCATTTTTTTAAGTGTTGCTTTTTCTGCTCTTGCAGAATAATAACAATAGTCAGAATGTGTGTAACTGTCCAGGCCACTGGGGGAATACGAGGATGCTAGCGGAGGTGGAAGTTTGATGTTTAAAAAAAGATGGGCGCAGAGTCGAGTTGAGAGGAAAAAGAAAAGGTGGTAAAAGCTCAGCAGTTGAGATAAAGAAAATGCTGGCAATCGGTGAGAGAGAAAGATAGGGTTAGGAGATATGTTTAAAAGGGTGCGCAGGAGATGGATAAGGTGAGGAGTGGGATGAGAGAGGGCGAGAGATAATGAGAGGGAGAAAAAGAGAGCGAGGGGAATGAGAAGATAGAGACGATTTCCTATTCCGTCAGACGCACTGTGGCTCATTCATTATATTCCCCAGGCAATTACCCAGGCCACCTGCTTTGTCTCTCCCCTCATTGTTTCCATCTCTCTGCGTCTGTATCTTTCTCTCTGTCTTTCACTCGATCTCTGCCTGCCATTCTCTCTATCGCTCCTTCACCATTCCTGTGTGATCCTTGCTGTTTTGCCAACTATTTCCCCTTACTCTCCTCATTTTTTGGTTTCTCTCCCTGCATTGTCTCTACCCTCCTGCTTTTCTTTTCTTTTTTCTTTGTGGGTCCGTTGTTTAATGTGAAAACACTGACAGATTGGTGTGTGTGTGTGTGAAGTTGCGTGCTGGCGCGCATGTGTGTGTGATTTTCGGCCAGTTCTAATGAGCTCAGCCTTGCATTTAGCAGGGTGCCAGGTCTCGACTTGCTGCTGCTTTGCTCGTCTTAAATTGTTGAATTTGCTGGATGTCTTTAATGGGTTAAATCTCAGACCTGCAAATTTCCACCACTTTGCTTTTTAATGTCTTTGTTCCACACCACAAAATCTCTCAACATTCCTGTTAGTGTAGGAAAAGGCTTTTTCTTAAAGTTTTTTCCATCTCCCTATTGTTTTATCAATAAATGTAGAGCTTATCCTAAAATTGTGTGTACTGCAACTGACTGTATATGTGTAATAGGATGAGGAAAAGATTGTGGTTTTGGGTCATTTTTGAAAAAGCCACAGCTGACTTGAAGCCAAATATAGGACGTGTTCTTTTTCACAACATCATTAAACTATTATCTTTTCTGAATCTTGAGCATTTGTATTAGTTGCCTAAATACTGTATGGCTGCCACATAAATTCCTGATCCACAAGCTGCACAAAAATATTACTTTCTGGACTTGGGAATATGTTGCCAGTAAACATAAATTACATTTAAACAATAATACTTTGGTTTTTTTTTTAGGTGACATGTTTCAAGATCTCTGCAATACATTTTTGATTTCAACAGTAGTGGAGGAACCTTGATCATCGTGGCAATTCGTGAAGTCAGTGATGTAGTCACCCCTGTAGGAAGCATACAGGAGAAACGGTCAGTTTAAAAGCAATATCAATTTCACCGTTGACCAATTGAGACATCGGCCATGTGACATTCCAGCCCATGTAGCAGGGTCTCTCCCTTTGCTGCTGTTTGGAGTGTGATGAACTCGACTGTCTCTCTAAAGGTCAGATGTCAAATCCCAGCTGCCCGAAGCCCAGCAGGAGTCTTCAGCTGGAACGAGTGGTTTTGGCGATGGGACAACCGCAGTGTCATTAGGACGCAGTGGGCTCTAACATTAGACCTCATTACTGCTCTCTGATGGATCAACCCAAATTACATCCTGGCAAAAATCGCATCTGCCAGCAAGGACAATAACAACTGGAGATCTCTCCCTCCTATTGTGTTCACCCTCTCTTCGTCTCTCCACCTGTGTGTTGTGCAGAATGAAGGCATTAAAACCCATTATAGAGTAAATAATATGTGTTGACAAAGGAGCTTAAATAATTGTGGCCACTTCACCAAACTAATGTCATTATACTGTGTAATATCAAATTCAGTTTTTCCTTTTTTCTGACACATCTTTCCCATGTGGTTCTCCCATCATCTTCTGTACACCATGACTGTCTTTCATCTCAGTTTTTACAGTAGGAAGACTTCGCTGGCATTAAACATGCTACATGTAGGAGCTCCTCATGAATATTTCACTGTGAGATTAGGTGTGATGCCTTATTCTTATGCTAGCTTATAAATAAATGCATTTAAGCCAATGAAAACGGTGAGGGACGTTTCAGTCCTGCTAGGATTTGCTCTAAATTGTTGGAGTTATGCAGACTTGTTTTCTCCACCGATCCAGGTTGCTGAAAGAAGCTATAGTACGTGTGCTAATCCTTGTCATGGATTCCTCCATTCATCATCTTTAATTAAACTCAATCAATTCCATAATACTCTACGTGTATAAAGAGAAAGTCCTATGTTGTATGTTTAAATGCCACAATGCTGTTTCTGTATCTCTTTTTTTACCCTCACGTTGTGATCCGTCCCTAGCAGAGTTCATAAATAGACATTTTAACACTTACAAGCACGCCTGCGGCAGGCTGTGAGCACCCACACACATCCTAGATTTCATAGATGGGCAGGAATATTTCATTCTTCACATGTCCAATGAACTGTGGCTGAATGTGTAGAGTGTTGTATGTTTGTGGTGTGTCACTATGCTCCACAGCAGACCTAATGGATCCTCTTTATATCCCTACGATGACCTTTGCTTCTGTGTGTTATCCTACAGTCTGTGGCCTATTATTTTGACCCCCCAGCAAACACTAGACTTAGAGGGATCAGTCTCTGCATCAGCGGCTCAGCAGGGCTGCAGAAGGTGCTAGTAACAGTTCAACTGATGTAACGGATGGTTGATAAATGCTCAGACTGGTTGTTTTGTTAATATTATTTAACAAAAGAAATTGATTTGTGTTATGATGGTATGGACAGCTGTGCATGTTACAATTTATCCGCCTCTTACTTTAGATTAGTGTTTATAACTGTAGAGTGCAGCTTTTAGGAATTAGGGTAGTGTTGGCATGAGTCTTGAAAATCTTCTTCACTATGCCTATTAACATACATCTGGAAATTTTTTACCTGCTGAAACTACCACCACTGTAAATACTGTAGCTTAACTATTGTATGTCAGTTTTGTTTTTGCTTTTCTTTTCCATTGTGATGCTTTATTTGTGTGTAGAGTCCCAACTAATGGCAGAATCTTATGTCAAGTGCATAATCTTGTAGTCATATTATGAATATTGTCGAAAGTGAGAATTTAAAAATGTTAAATATATATTTAAACAAAATTATAGTGTTGCAGAATTGTCAACTACAATATTCCAATTTTACATTTACATTATATTTAGTTATTTTGTATATTTAGTATATTCAGACAGAGGTATTGTCTGATCTTTCTGATGTTGTAGAGGGCAAATCTGCAAGCCCTAGAGACAGAGGAGATATGTGCGTAAAGCTCAGTTGGTCGTCAATGATGACCCCCATGTTTCTAGCAGACATGATGGGGACAATCACTGAAAACCTAATGTTGATGCTGTATTGACGGTCTAGCTGGGAAGGCTAGAAGTTCTCTCTTGGTTCTCATATCCTTCATAAAACATTATTATTTGAAAGTTACGATAGTGTGACATAATCTCAATTGCTCCTGTAATAGCAGCAGCACTCTCATTGCACAATGTGAAATGTGTAAAATACATGGAAAATTTGTGAAGCTGGGAATGAGGAAATCCCTGCTGTTCCAGTGTGATCAATGAACAGGCCCTCTCCTTGTAAGCCATTATTTTTTAAAAGAAAATTAAGTGAAAACAACACTTTACCTGCCTTCCTTTGCACTCATTTGTAGAAATCCCCTACTGTAGCAAAGAAACGGCTCCCCCAAAGCGTTCATGATGGAAAGATTTGGAAGCTAATAAATTGTTTTCCCTCCCCTGGTTTCCCCAGTGATGGAGTTCAGCGTTATTATGGCTGATACAGTGGCCAGAAATACAAAAAATAACAAAATAAGCCAACCTGACTTTTCCTTTAAATGTATGCATGTCCACAGCAGTTGGGTTTCAGAGTGATGTCCTCAAAGTGAGAAAATCACTGATTACAAAGTGTCGTTACACGATACTGTGTTGCTGATCAGTGATATTGATGAAATCATTTACTAACACGGTTTTCAGGTGTGAAACTCAGCCTGTTGTGGTTGTACTAATGCATTACTGTATCATTCTTACAGTTAAACTGCAGTAATTTGATGTTTTGGACAAATACAGTTCACTTATTTCTACCTCTAAATGGTAATTTCACTGTTTCCAACAAGTGGCCTTACATAGAGTATTAACAGTCAGTGTATAACATGTTTTCTATGCCAATAATGCATGAGGATCCTGGTAGAGGTAACAGCACATGGATATGTATGATATGTAAAAGTTTTTAGTGAAACTGAACTAAAATTAAGAGTAAAAAAAGTAACTTATACAAAATGCACTTCTAGGACAGCAGTTGTCAACTATATGGTCCATAAGGTACTGTACGAGCTGCACTGAAGAAGAACAAAGCAATTTATTTTGAATTTCAAAGTAGTGTTTGCTGTTGTAGAGAATGCAGAGAAAGCTAGCCAGCTCCACAACATGGCTGAATGCAGGTGTAAACATCGAACATGCTAAACAAGCTTATTAAAACCAGGAAGAAATGCTCAGACAAAAACCATGGTGGCTCCTAAACCTCAGGACTGTTACCAACTAGGAAACATATGAAGGGATGACGAGGGTGAAAGCGAGACTTAGAAAGCTTGTCAAGCTATCATGTGACAGTGAGCTGCTGCTGAATTTAATAATTGTGAAATAAAACTGAATTGCAATGAATTGTGTAGACTGTGATCTAATGGCTAAGGCAAAATAAGGTTTGACCAGTTGGGAGACTAATCTAAGACATTTAGGGCCGAACTTTTTTATTTTCACATTGCCTCCAAACACAAAATGGGTTGGAATGTGACTGTATAAGAATAGAACGTTGTGTCATCTTGTAACCATACCTTTAGACCTGTCAGAATCCGCCCAACAATGTCTTTTGCACATTCTGTCGGGAAACGGCAGCTTTCTTTCTGTGACTTCTCAAATGTGCATGAATACCGCTGACCCCTCCTCCCTGGCTTATTTAATGCTCGTATGTTGCACAGAAACACAATCATTTTGAGAAAGCTGAACTTATATGAAGAAATGCGGGAGAATTTTGCCTGCTAGAGGAAAACGGGAGGGGGTAGTGAAAAATGTGGTAGGGTTGGCAAGTATGCTTGTAACCGATTAATGGGAACAGTTTATTAGTCATTGTTGTTATAGGACTCCTGCCCTTAGAAATGTGGGACACTTGGTGGTGACATGACTACAGGACACCAGTTTGTCAGAGAAGTGCAGTAATCTAAGTTTTCCATTGATTGGAACCTTACTAAGATCAAGCCATTGGCTGGGCCATTGGATCTGATCCACGACTGGCTGGGGGCTTTCATTCAGGCCACAGATTTGCTACAGGCCCTTTGGATCAGTGATCCACTGAATGTTCATAAACCCAGTTTTACAGGCAGCATTTATAAAAGTATGATATTTTATGTAACTAGACCACATCTTTTTATAGGCAGCATCATTAAAACAGAGCTTACATAAGGGCCTCCTCTGCTGGGCAGCTGATAAAGGTGGGACGTTTGCCAAAAAAAGGAAAAAGAAATGCTACCCCCCCAACCACCCTCCTTCCACACACACACTTAACACCCCACACCCCCAGCCCGACACTCACCGGCTGAAGCACACATGCACCATGGGAACCTGTTACCATGGTTACAGCTGGCAACAGCACCGCTAGAGCCCTGGCAACCCACCATCATCCCTACAGTTAGTTCTTGCGTTTTCCCTCCTTCGGTCTATCTTTACCTCGTCTTTCTTCCTCTTCGCTCTTTCGGTTTGGCTACTGAAGCCCCTACCAACCACCCCACACACCAGCTCCCTCTTTTTCTTCTCAGTCTCTCTGAGGTGTTTTACTTTAGTGCCGATTTCAGGAGCTGCTTTCCCCTCAGTCTCATTGGGCTCATTAGTGTCCTTTGCTGAGGCTCCGTCTGTGCTGAGCGCACAGCAGAGTGCACACACGTGCCTGTGTGTCTGTGTGTGAGTGTATGTATGTTTTTGAAACTCTGTTGGCATGCATACAGGCGTGTGCAGACTGCTGTGTGTTTCAGTGCATGTGTGCTCCTCATGCGGGGGCCTGAGCAGGCCATAATTACAGGAGCTTCAGGCTGAAGCCTTTGTTTGATTACAGTGATCAAGGGCCAAGTTATGGAGACTAAAAGTGCCATCACCTAGTGTCAGCATGCATGTGTGTCTCTATGTGTTGTGTGCATGTGGAGAGGCAGGGTAAAGGTGGTGTGGTGCTAAAGATTTAAATCACGCTTTCTGTCAATGACAAGATTTTGTTTTTGTAGTTTTAGGTGGCGTTTCTGCTCATTCACAGTTCACAGGGTTATGCTTTTTGTGCATTTGTGGTGTGTGTGTGTGCATATAAGACTGAGGTGGTTTGTGCCTTTGCAAGCAAAGCAGTGTAGAAAAACAGAACAGAAGTGAAATATTTATGTCAGAAGTTCACATTAAGAGAAGCAAAGTAAACCGATGGGAGCTGAAATCCCCTCCTGTGTGAATTGTAAGCATGTGAGAGCTGCCTCTGCTAACTTTTGGGCTTCATTAAGCCAAATGTAACTCATCTCCTCAAGCTAAGCAGGGAACCATGTGTTTGTGATTTCTGTGTTGGGCTGGGGACTCTGGTTCTTTCAGTGTGCACTAGTGCTGAGTAGAGCCTGTTTAGTGAATGTTATGTGGAAGGATAGACATTGATTGGCTGTCATTTATAAATGATGGTGCATAATGTAGTACATCCCCTCCGATGGCGGTGACAGGTTCAATAAAACATGAGGCAGGGGATGAAATATTAAAAGGAGGCAAAAGGGATATAGGAGGTGTTTCTCCCAAGGGATCGGCTCTAAATGTGTGCACTACCACTTACCTACTTGCTACTTGTTTGTGTGTATGTGAGCATGAGTAAGATACTTGTCCAACCTTAAATCTAAAACAAATGTCAGGCCAGCTGCATCAGGGTTGAACAGCGAAAAATTAGTCCGTGGTTAAGCAGGGTGAAGTATGAAAATGACTGTATTAATGGAGCATGTTGTGCTTTCCTATAGAGCCTGATACTAAACATAAGACCCCTGTTGTGGATTGAGATGATGCATCTTCCCCTATGCTATCTTTACACCGATGCATCATAAACAGCTGCAGATAGCATGAGCAAGAGACATCTGGGTGTGTTACCACGTCACTCTACATTTCCTTTTGCCAGTGTGACTCCTATGCTAAAAAAGAAAGCTGAAATGCAAAGAGAGGCAACTGATTTGCCTCTGCACTCATGTTGCCTGCTGGCCCAGAATGGAGAGAAGAGGGAGCTTTCCACATTCCACCACTTGTCAAAGCCTATACCTCTCTGCCTCTAATAGGGGCACAGGAGAGGACAGGCAGCATCTGCTGTCAAAACCAAATTATCTTCTGTCAACAAAGCAGGAGGGAGAAGCAGTGCCACAGCCGGCCCTGTGGTCACACATCCACGTTCGCAGATACATTTTAGGGCTTAACCATTACAGGTCACCTAAGAGAAGGCCAGTTGTAATTTATATATTTATTTCTTGACTTATAGCATTTTTGTGGTCTGATGTGCGAAACTGAATTGCAGCTCAGTTGTAATTTGTGTGGCGGATTAGGAAGAATACATTATCAGCTGGTGTTGTTCCCTGCAGCTCTCTGACAGTTTCACGACAGAGGGGACAGTCCGGAGCTGTCGAGCCACAGACGCTCCATGTCTCCCACGAGGAAAATTATGTCCCCGTGTGGGCGGAACAGAATTGCCACAAGTCAATATATGGCACCTTGAATCAAATTAGGCAGGGCAGAGATAACACATTTCACCATGTTGCTCTGAGCTTAAGTGAAGGATTGCCAGCTGTTTTAAACAAGTCAGTGACATAGATACAGGAGCTAAATGAAGCCACAATTTAGCGATCATAGGAAGTAGTCCAGAAGGGCCATTCCTGACTTGTAGAAGATGTAGTCACATTTCTCTCTTTTTATAAACATTTTTTGTTGGATTAAAATATGATTGAAAACGTCACTGTATAAACCCGACCACAAGCTCCGTCTTAATGGTCAGTGTCAGCTCCACATTGCATGTGATTGATTGACAGTGTGAGCACAGAAGTCCCAAGTTCTGGGTGGGTGGAGAAACCATTTTAAAAATTTAGTGGAAGTTAACACATTGCACATAATGAATAAAGAAGTGCGCAGGTTCCTCTAGTTTTTGGGACCAATGTGAGAAGTTCGTGGCATTATTAACCTTACAGTATGGTTTAGCACATATACTAAATGAGCAGTCAAAATGTTTCTTGTAATTATGTAAAATATAATTTTTCAGACATTACAGTTTCTAAAACCTTTGCCATGCAGAATTTAAAATCCTTGATTTAATATTTACTAGTAGCTCACTTGGAGCTGTGGGATAAATGTATTGTCTGCACTGTATGCTTTACATCTGTTATCCTGACGCTGAACTGTTGACAGTCACCTGCAATACAGAGCTTGTTTCCTTCAAGGAAATCTGTGTTTGCTTCTATTCAACCTTCCCTCAATTCTGTCCATTCTTCCTGTCCCTGCTGCTGAGAAGTTGTCCCAGTGCATAATTCTGGCACAGGCATAATGGTCAGAGTTCTTGTCGAAGACTACAGTGTTTGAGAAACTGTTGTTTTCTTCTCAGAGACTATACCATAATAGCCTGATTGATGGCGTGCTCTCTCTGTAACTCTGTTGGCTTAAACTGACTGTGGCTTCTTAGTAACCTCCCTGACCAAAATGCTTCTTGCCTGGTTTCACAGTTTTGCTGGACACACGAGTCCTGGTGGCTCTAAACTTCTTCTATGAGACCACTATGCACCTGAGAACACTGAAAGCTTTAGTAATGGATTTTACACCCTCTGGGGTCGTGATTTATGCCTCACCACAAAACTATATCACAGCCAACAGAAAGTTGATCGACTTTTGTGAAATTGTGGGAACTTACTTTTGCCGTCTGTGCCGTTCAATTTGCAACGCTAAATACTGTATATACAATAATTTTAAGATGCTCTGCTTGCACATGGACTACTCTCAGTGTATATGTGCCTGCCTTAGGTGGATAATGTGTAATTATTAATTTTACAGGTTCAGAATAGAAAATTTTGTATGGTGGCCCTGACCTTGTCATTTCTTACACAGATATGCCAAACTTAGCACAGTAGACACTGGAGAGTTACAAGAGTAAACTATGAACTGATTCCAAAATTTTATAAAAACATAAAAAAGTGCATTGGTCCATTATATGTTCTGAAGTGCTTATTTAAAATGCTGTGTATTTTAGTTTCATGCACACACGCACACCTCATCACCTCCCCAGGCCGTTGAGTTTGTTTTCACAACTATCCAGCCCCTTGTCCGTCTCACTCTGGAAGTGCATGTGTCACTTCATTCGTAGGCTGCATCTATTTTTCATGGAGTTAAATTGCATGGCGCCGTTGTGCACTGAACTCTGCCTGTGTAATCCACAGAGATGACCTCTAATAACGCCAGCCCTCCCCCATTTTGCACATACCAATAGCTTCAAACCTCAACACCAACACTCCCTCTATCATTCTAGATATCTGTTGCTTTTTTCTGTCAGAGCTTCAGTTATAGGTTCATTTCTGTTTGTGACACATACATGTGGCTCCTGCTTCCTTTACAAATGTTTTCTGCCTCTTTGTGCCCTTCCCGTTTCACTTTCCATTTTTTTGTCATTCTTTCCTTTCTGTTTCTCACCATGGTTTTCATGTTTCATACACTTTCTTTGCATCTTTTTCCACACCATTAATCCCATTTCCTTCTACTTCAGTTTTTTTTCCTCTTCCGTTTTTAAAAACTTTTCTTACCTTTTTATTTTTATTGTCTTTTTATGTGACTCACTTAGCTACAGCTTCATCTATGACTTGAATAATAAGCACACAGCACAGTATGTTGTACCATACTGTATCCAGTCTGTGCTTCAGGTATTGTAGTGAGGAGGAGGAAGAAGAAGCCAGTCACTCGGGCAGAGTTCATATCTTCTTTGATCTGGTGGATACTGGGGCTGAGCACAATAAACAGATGCTTTGATAGCCTGCGGCTCAATACAGGACCCTCACACTTTACACTGCAGAGGAGGAGACATTATGGCCTCGGGCGCATAGTCCCATGACTCTGTGTGTGTGTGTGTGTGTGTGTGTGTGTGTGTGTGTGTGTGTGTGTGTGTGTGTGTGTGTGTGTGTGTGTGTGTGTGTGTTTGTATGCAGTGCATAAATGCCCCCAGAAGGGGCATGAAGCTGATCCATCTCAACTCCATTAATGTGTGTGGTTGATAACAGAGTAAACAGGATTAACTAACAAGTGGAGCATTCCTGCATCTGATCTCACACACTCTATCACCCTCAGACACAAACACTCTTCAAACCCCCTTGAAGCCTCTGTTAAACAGCAACCTTTCTATCACAGATCTATTCTTCCTCTCCAAAGTAAACTTCATTACCAAGCATTCAGTCTAGTTTTGAGAGAAGTTGCATCAGAGGAGTTTTGCCACTGCAAAGACCAGAGGAAAATTTTTATATTGCCGAAAACTGGTGACCTGTGGGATTGGTTAATACAACAGGATGAGTATTGCTTGGTATTGCTTTGACTAACGTATAATTTTCATTCAGACAACTAGATAGTGAGAAAGAGACATAGAGAGAGAGAAAGATAGAAAGACTGAAAGAGACTAACATTAAGGAGTCAGATGTGGAGCAAGTGAGACGTGAAAAGAAACAAGACAGAAAACAAAGGAACACAGATGGTTCAAAAGAGAGGCAAAATAAGAATGATTACAATGATGCAGATAAATATGATTTATTGGCATTGGTTTATTGGCATCTGCTATCTTTTCTGATCGTTTTTTACCCAATTATCCATACTGACTGAATAATCATAATCTACTTAACAATACAAAGCATATGTAAAGACCAGCTTTTTACATAAATCCACTTCTCTCTTTGTGGCATGTGCTTTACCGTTGATACACAGACAATCGTATCTTTCAGTTTGGACTGTGCTTATTATTTGCATATATCTGTGTTTGTCTGTCAGAGTTTCATCAGGAGATGGAGCCCAAGGTGAACTGCACCAAGAAGTTGCGTCTTCATGTTAAGCAGGATCCTTGGAACCTTCCCAGCAGTGTTCACGCCCTCACACAAACCGTTGCTAAATATGTTGAAGGTAAGATAAGATAAGATACATTTATTTGTCATATGCACAATTATACCTAGTACAATGTACAATGAAATGCGCTGATGTACCTGCTTCCTTTTACACAATGAGACACACAAGTAGAAGTCAAGGACAGTACATATACACATACATCTGCACGTACCCTATACATACTTACATACATACACATATATATACATAAATATATAAACATATATATACCCCCATCGAATATTTCTATGGACCAGCACCTACGCATCTGCATAGGTCCATTTGTACATATACATATATAAATATATTACACACATACTTAAACATATATACACATACACAATAATTTACATTATGCACACTAATACACCGTAGCATAC